>PVKE010028868.1:0-20642 GCA_004027555.1 Craseonycteris thonglongyai
GAGGATCGAATCCCGGCTCCGGCCCAGGCAGGACCCACATGCTGAACTGGGGAGTTCCCACAGTTCGGTTCTCTAACTGTCTCTGTCTCTGTCTCTCTCTCTATCTGTCAAAAGTAAAATAGAAATAAATATGCACTGAAGACAAAAAGATAATTTCTCTCTATAAATGTGAAAAGATAAAAAAAAAAAAAGTTTCTTTTTACTTGCTCATGCTTTTGTTTACTGGGTAAAGCTTTCCTGAAATGTTTACTTTCTTTTAGAACTAGAAATTCTTTTGAGTAAGAGTAGGTTGCTTTCTGATTTTATTTGGGTCCCTAGTGGTATTAATAATGTGTGTTGACCAATTTCCAACTGGACTGGTAATCTGATTTGGTAGAACTCTGGGCTATTCAATGGTAGGTGGACAGAGAAAATTGTAGCTTAACCTGGCCCAGGCTTGGGTCAGATGGCCATGAAGGGTGATGGGAGATGCCAGACCAGGAGCCGAGTGCTCTGGATACCTGGTCCCAGATCTTGAACTTCCTGCTTTGGTTCTCTGCATGAGGAACTTTATCTTCTTGGTTCTGTTTCTTATTTTGTCTTCCTTCTTTCCTCTTTCTTTCTCTCCTTACTTCTCTAGTATGAACTCCTTACACAAAAACAGTATATTCAGTGTCAATGTAAGGTGGAAAGAAGCATAATAAAATGAACCCTGTACACTCACCACCAACTTAATAGATAAAATATTAGTTTTGTTTCACTTCCTCTTCTATGCAGTAAGGGGATTGGATTAAATAACGTGCAAATACGTTTCTGCAATGATTTCAGATCTTTCAGTAGTTAATTCACTTCCCTGATGTCAAAACAATGTGAGATACATGCCCGTGTGAAGATCTTTTGAATTTTTCTGAAAATATTTTAGACATCCCTAGGTAACCTAAATTGGATTGAGATGAAAATCAATGTAGTCAGGCATCAGAAGAAAAAAAAATTGCTTTAAACAATTTAACACCCAACAGTTAAAATATCGTCTTGGTGGCCACCTGTTTCTTTGGTTTGCTTGAGATATTTGTACAGTTATTATTTTTCAGTACTGATTATATGTTAGAGAGATAGGAGTAATGTTTAAACAACAACACTAGATATAGTCAGTCATAGTGTCAAGGATGAATTAGGAGTTTTAGAGGAAGAAGAAAAAGCCAACATTCTTGTATATGAAAGGATATGTTAAAGAGCCTTGTCATTGCTGTCTTCTTTCACCATTAGTTTCTGGTCATTAACTCCTTTTCTGCCCAAAGTAATTTTTGTATTACTTTGATACCTTGAGGTCACTTTCCCTAGTGATCTAGGTCAGGGGTGTACAATCTTTTGGCTTCCCTGACCACTTTGGGAGGAGAAGAATTGTCTTGGGCCACACATAAAATACACTAACACTAATGATAGCTGAGGAGCTTTAAAAAAATCGCAAAAGAAAAAATCGCCTAGTGTTTTAAGAAAGTTTATAAATTTGTTTTGGGCCGCATTCAAAGCTGCCAGTGCCACATGTGTCCTGCCAGTGGTGGGTTGGACAAGCTTGATCCAGGACCTGTGAAGTTCTGGGCAGAATTTGGTTTAGGAATACTTTCAGCAAGTAAATGTAGCACTATTTTAGTTACAGAGGCATGCACCAAGAAGAGAAAAACTAGCCTGGAAGGGTCCAGGGTGGGGAGAAATCTGGCAATGGGGTATTGTTCTGGAATTCATAGAAGTCAGTTGTGGAGGCCAGTGTGACTGAACATCAGGGAACCGGCAGACCCTGGTGACCAACACGTAAGGAGGATTAGAAACTAATCAGCAGAAATGTATTGAGTGTCATTTGTGTGCCAGACAATGTTAGATGCTAGAGACGTAAGATGAGGGCTGTTCCCTGAATGAACCCATAGACCAGTGGGGTAGAGATGGGTAATTAGACAATTGCAGTACACATAGAGGCAAGCTGAGGGTTCTGGGAGGAGATGGGGAGAGGGGTCATGAAATCCATATTGGGCAAGAGGATGATGACGTCATAGAAGACATCCAGAGAATTTGGCAGCTGCTTTAATTCTTGAAGTATGACTAGCATTAACCTGGCAGAGAAGGGAAGAAAAAGTGTAGGTGGTGGACCAGTTCATGTAGGGACAGAGTTGTGATGTTGTATACTGAGTTCTGAAAACATCAGGTGACTGTTCTCATGAAGCAAGGTTTCTAGGATCAAGAGTTGAGAAATAAAGTTGAATGAGTAGATTAGGGCCAGCTCATGAACATTCTTATATACCAGGCAGAGCGTTTGGATGTTGTGCAGGTATCTTTCCTTTGCACCTCCCCACCCAGACTCAGCCCTTCTTATGCTGTGTTCTGACCCAGAAGGATGAGCCACGTGGACCACATCTTCAAGGCTCCTGTGACCCCGGGCTTTCAACTTCTGGCTTTTCAATTGGATTTGGCCACTGGAAGCCTGGGGACAGGTGGAAGGGAGGAAGAAGAGCAAGGTCAGGGTGTTTCTTCCCCCAGCTCCCTCTAGGTAAGGTCTTGCCTTGGCTGTCCCTTGACAGAAGACTATTGCTCCTCTCAAGGCAGATTGCTGTCATGTTCTGAGTGCTGATACTGCTTTTCTCTACTCATCCTCTGGGCCTTGGGGTGGTTTAAGTTTGTATGAGTAAGCTATTGCTGTGAAACAATTCACCCCAAAACTCAATGGCTGTAACATAACATTTATCATGTCAATTTCTGTGGGTCAGTAGTTCTAGTTCTGATTAGGTGGGCCCGCAGGCCCGGGGTCTCTCACAAGGCCACAGACAAGATGTGGGCTGAGGCTGAAGATTCATCTGAATCCTTGGTTGGGGAACAGGTCCACTTCCCAGGTCACTCATGTGGTTGTCGGATGGGTTCAGGTCCTTGAGTGCTGTTGGGCTGGTGGCCTCATCTCACTGGCTATACCTTGCCTCATGTGCCTCTTCCTAGGGCAGCCCACACATGGCAGTGTGTTTCCTCAGAATGAACAAGGGAGAGAGGGCAGAGGGGGTGGGGATGGGTCATGGGAGTCTTTGTATTTTGTCACCTCTTTTTGGACTTCTTGTCGCATTTCTTTTGTTAGGAACAAGGGCATGAATGCAGGATGTAGAGATCATGGTGGGTCATTTTAGAAGCCGTGTACCACATAGTTCTACTTTCCGAGTCAGAGCTTCCACAGTGTTCCCTTATGGTTTCCCAATACCCTTTAGATCAGGCATGTCTAACCTGTGGCCCAGGTCAGCTCTGAATGTGGCCCAACACAAACTCTTAAAACGGTATGAGACTCTTTTTGCGACCATTAAAAAAAATTTTTTTTAGCTCATCAGCTATCGTAAGTGTTACTGTATTTTACATGTGGCTCAAGACAATTCTTCTTACAATGTGGCTCAGCGAAGCCAAAAGATTGGATACCCCTCTTTAAAGGAGCTTTATGCTTGGTCCTTATTGAAATAACCCTTCTTTGAGTTGTCCTGTATTATGTGTGCCATCTGTTTATTGGTAAGGCTCTGACTCATGCTCGTAATATCCCAAAAGCAAAGAAAACCCATTGAGACCCCGTTTTCTTCATAAAGAAAATCTCCACAAAGGGATTTGAAGTAGGGGGGGGTCATACGTTTAAGGTGAGAATGGGCTTGTGGAGGGAGGGTGTAAAAAAAATGGTGGGACTGTAGGCAGAAGGATCGTTTAGCAATTACACAGGAATTGGGTGAAGAAAATTGATCCCCAAATCAGTGGCAGTGGTAATGTAGATGGAAGGATGTACTTGAGAGATGATTAGGAGGTAGAATCAATAGAATTTGGTGACTGATAAGATGTAGGGAGAATTTGGGGATAATGAGGAGCGGTCTTTTACTAGGTTATACTTGGGAGCTGTTCAAGTTCTCCTGGGACTAAAAAAGTTTGCTCCAAATACTAACTGTGAAACTAGGTTGCCTGCCCCTCTCCTCCTTGTAAGTAGATAAATCAAAAGTGTAATGGAAAGAGTTTGTAACTATACAAAGATATCTGGGTACTTGTGGCTGCACCATTAGTTTAATTTTAGCCATGCACAAGTTTTTTCTGTTTTGTTGGGTATAGTTCTGTCATTTGTGAAGTGAGGGGTTAGTTAAGCTGGGTAGTCTCAAAAGTACTTTCAGAACTAACGTTCTAGGATGTGCATGACCTAAAATAAAGAAATACGCATTTTATTATCTATTTATTCTTTCATGACCTCTTTGCTTCCTTTATTTATAAAGAAAGCAATTATATTTCTTTATAATTTTCTTTAAAAAGTTAGCTCAAGCAAAACTTTAAAAACAGGAAACTCAGTATGTTTAAAATAAATGATTTCTAGTGTTGAACATTTAGGGCTCTCTCTTTCTGTCTCCTCTTCTTCTTTTTAACATTAAATAAAATTCCCAAGGGCAAACTTCAGAGAGTGTTCTGCATAACTAATTTAATTGTTCGTTCTTCGTCTTAAGATTCCTTTCATTAAATATTTTGAAAGTTTTCTGTTGCCTTAGGAGAAAGCTGTTCTGTTTTCCTTTTCCCTAGCATTGGGCTTGCCAGAGGAAAAGCTCTGCATCACATTCTCATGGTTGGCAGGAGTCAGGAGGGCAGGTAAGTCCTAGACCCGCAGTATCAGTGTCCACAGATTAAAGGGATGCTATTCTCAGGGTGGGCAGTAGCTCTCTGAGGGTTTATGATGTGTTTTATGAGTATAACTTCCTAATTTAAAAAAGCCTATGGTGTGTAAAGGCTTATTTCATGTTTTCCCCAATTTCCCCCCCTCATTTTATTTCAGAGTCTAAGATTTTACACTTTGGCAGACAATTTATTACTTTAGCTGTTGACACTTCTTTATCCTTACACTGTGGAAGAACATGAACGGCCACAGAGTAAGTTCCTCATTCTCAGTAGTTTGAACAAGGAAAACTAAAGGCTAATTGATATCTGTGAATGGAAAATGAATGTGTTAAAATCATTGGGGGGATAGGAGGGTTATATTTTTAAAATGTGTTTGCCAATACAGACCAAAACTGAAAATGGACAAATTTTTTGACCAGCATTCCTACTTCTAAAAAGTTAAAATAAGGAAATGAAAAAATATACAAAGATAGAATGTAAATATAAGCATATACCCATTCATCCCTCTGTGGTGAATAACATCCAAAGATGGAAATAAATAAAACATCTGTGAAAGGGAATTTGTTAAATAATTACAATGGGATAGGATTCATAGTTGGGAATACCCCACAGTTAAGCTATTGGATTTCTGTTTTGGTAGACCTAAGATAGTCTGACATCCTGATGTATGGTCAGATCGAAGATTCTTTATTTTTAAAACCCTATAAGACTATCATTTATTTAAATAAAATTTTTGTTTTATTTGCTAAATGTAATATTTATGTGTATTTATGGTTTCATTGCTCTTTATTATTTTCTGCATCTTTGTGCTTATATCTTGGATAACCCTTCTTTTGTCTGAGGAAGTACATTTAATATTTAATGCAGATCTGCTGGAGATAAATCCTCTCTGTTTATACAAGGGAAAAACCTCAAAAAATTTGGAATTTATTTATAAAAAATTGTGTACTTGTTCTTACATTTTAAAATTTCAGTCACCTTCAAAATACTCTTTGTTTGATGCAATACACATATCGAGATGCTTTTTCCACTGCTCAAAACTGTTTCTGAATTTGTCAATTTTGATGCCTTTTAGTGCTTATCCTGTTTTTTGTTTTACTGATTCTACATTGGCAAAGCATTTCTCTTTGAAGACTTTCTTTCATCTGGGGAAACAAACAAACAACAACAACAAAAAGTCACCTGGGACAAGAGTGTGTGATAGGGCAGGTGGGGTCCACCCTCCAGAACATAATCATGTTATTTTTGGAGTTCCTCCCTCATATTTGTCTAAAAATGTCTGTTTTATCTTCATTTTTAAAGGGTGTTTTTCCTTTAGAATTCTAGATTGTCAGTTATTTTCTTTCCACACTTTGGTGATCACTTTCATTTTGTTGTTTTCTGTTGAAAAGTTAGCTGTCAATTTTGTTATTTCTTTGAATGTAATCTATCTCTATATTTGACTACTTTTAAGATTTCTTTCACTTTGGTTTTAGCAGTTTTATTATGAGGAATTATTTTATTTTTTATTTATTACCCTTAGAGTTAATACCACTTAAAAAAAATTTGATTGGTGCTTGGAAAATTTCCAGCCATTCCCTTCTTAAATGTTGTTTATGTCTGTTTTCTCTTTTTACTCTTCTTGGGTTTCTGTTCATATGTTATGACTTTTTCTCTGTGTTTAACATGTATATTATGCTCTTTCTTATATTTTGTTCTTTATGTTTCAATATGGATATTTTCTACTGACTTATTCTCTAATTCACTAATTCTTTTCTTAATTTGTATCTAATCTGTGGTTAAATCCATCCCATTGAATTTCTAACTTTAGTTATTGCTTTGTTTAAATTCTAAAATTTCTATTTATTTTCATAGTTTCTAGTTTTCTACTACAATTCTCTATTTTTTCATTTACATCCTTAAACATATTAATCATATTTATTTTTAAAGACTATACTCCATACTTCAAAATTTTTATCACTTGATTAACTGTTTCTATTGTCTTTAAAAAAAATTTTCTTGCTATTTTAAAAAATTATTCTGAATATTGTTTATATGACTAACATTAGAGAGATAATTTAAGGCTCTGAGGGAATGTTATCTAACTCCTGAGAGGATTTGGTTTTTCTTCTTTCTTTTCTGTCAGTTCGGCTAAGGGCAGATTACCTTAATCTAATCATGCACAGAGATTATATGCAGCTGGATTTTAGTTTCCTCTTGAGAATGAGCTCTTCTGGTCTGAATCAAAATCCTGGGTGTTCACTCCATCTCCTTAGGTTTGGTGGACTCTAACCTTCAATTTTTGTCCCTCAAGCTCCATGAGACTGCTATTATAAAAGCACTGACCAGTGTTGCAGTCTTGCCTTTTGCTTATGGATGCTCTTAAGAGGAAGAAGCAGCTCCAGTTGCTAGGCTTACCTTCTTAGCGTTCTTCTTTCAGATCTGCCCTCAGCATTCTTATTCTCTTGATAGCTTTCCATGCTTTTAAGCATCGTTTACAAAACATTTGTCAGCCTTGCTAGTCACTCTCAATAGGAAGGTTATTCTGAAACATTTAGTTAACTATTGCTACAAGTAGAAAATTGGAACACTGGCTTTCAAAGAAGATGGATCTGTCTCTCTAGCTTCAGTTTGCTCTTAAAGTGTTTTAGAAAAGACAGTTCCTGCATGGTTTATCGGTCTGGGGTAGTGGTGGTAAAGATGAAGATAAGTAGAGAAACTTTCAGTATATTTAGGAAGTGGAATAGACTTGGATGGTAAAGAAGGATTCAATGCTGATGCCCAGGATTTGGGCCTGGGAGTTGGGTGGCTGGTGACAACAGCCCCTGAGGTAAGTAGTAGAGACGGTGACACTCAAGTGTAATTAATATCACCACAGTACCAGACTGACATTTAATCACCCAACTTCGTTCTGCAGAACTCTAGAAAGGGGGGATATGATCGGCAAATAACTCTGATATGAAAAGGGCTTGAAAAGAAGTTTTCTCTGGAGGAAATCTTACCTGGTTCCAAAGACCTCTTTCTGGTCTATAAAACAACATCGAAGTAACTTAGATGTGTCAGTATGACACTTCTAAACATTTCTGCATTAGTTTTCTAGGGCTGCTGTAACAAATTGCCACCAACTGCATGGCTTAAAACAATCGATATTTATTCTATCATAGTTCAGGAGGCTCGAAGTATGAAATCAAGGTATCAGCAGGACCACGAATCCTCCCTTGCCTCCTCCAGCTTCTTGTGGCTGCCACTTATCCTGGGGGCTTATAGCTGCATCACTCCAATTTTTGCTTCTACCCTCTATATCCTTCTACTTTTGTATGTCTCACCTTTTTGTAAGGACATTGGTCATTGGATTTATGGCCCACCTAATCCAGTCCAATTCAGATCTCATCTTCACTTAACTGTATCTGCAGACTCCATTTCCAACTAAGGTTACATACACAAGTACCATGGATTAAGACTTCAGCTTCTTTTTAGAGGACACAATTTAATTTACAACAATTTCTAATTTGCCTCTGCCTAAAGCTCAGTGCTCCTTGCAAAAAAAACTAGTGTATTTATTGAGAATCTGCTTCTGGCAAGGTACTGTACCTTAGTCCCCACACATTGTTACATGGGGAATAAAAAGTAGTATCGAACATGGTCTTCGTCCTTGACAACTTTATAGTCTAGTTGGGAAGACCAAGAGTGGTGCAAGATGAAGGAAGAACATAAGCGTTTATTGGCTACCAACTGTATACCAGATACTGTGCTGGGTGCCGTACACACACTGATTCATTTAATCATCAATATAGCTTGTTGCATAAGTGATGGTCACTATAGTACAAATAGGGAAACTGAGGATCAGAAGTGAATAATCGGCATTGGGATTTGCATCTGTGTTTGCTTTATGCTAAAGTTTGTAGATATTTTTTTAAAAACAAGTTGAATATGTAAAAATGAAAAACAGGGAGAGCTCAAGGCTGTTTGTATTTAATGATAGGAGAGTTGGTGTGGACAGAGTAAGCTTGCAGAGGAAGAAGAAATCTGAAGAGAAATGATTGAACTGTTTCTTTAAGAAAGCGTAGGATTTGGCCAAGTAGAAAAGTGCTTTAGAAATTATTTTAAGTGATGGGAATTATATGAGCAAAGGTGTGGTGATAGAAAGTTATAAGATATCTGAGAGGGACGTAAAAAACAAAACTGGAATCACCTTTTGGAGGGCAGCTCCTTGTAGTACAGGCTTCCCCCGCTAGGTGAATGTTCTAGGAACCTGTCTGCATCAGTGGACCAGCTGGTGTTGTGAGAGGCTGTGTTCAGCATCAGTAAACTTTTTTGGAGACTTTTTCAATACATTTGCCCATTTCATGATGGGGGATTTACACAAACAACATGCAGCAAGACAACGCACCCGCCCACACTGAGCTGAGTGTTCAGCAGTTTTTGACCCAAAATGGCATGACCCCCGTGCCCCCATCCTCCTTATTCACATGATCTCACCCTGAGCTACTAGATTTCTATGCCTGGGTGAAAAAAGTCCTCAAAGGGAAAAGTTTTGCTGATTTGGAAGAGGTGAAACAAAGAATGTCAGAAGCACCAAAAAGCATTAAAATTGATGCGCTCAGAAACTGTTTTGAGCAGTAGAAAAAGCATCTCAATAGGTATATTGTATCCAATGGAGAATACTTTGAAGATGATTGAAGTTTAAACATGTAAGAATAGATACACAATTTTTTATAAATTCCAGTTTTTGGGGGGTCCCCTTTGATAGTATATTTCATAATACTAAATTTGAAAGTTGTACTCAGGTAATAATAGTCTCATTCTTCATATGGAAACCCTGAAGGAAGAAAACATAAAACATTTTTAGTTCTGAAACTCAGATGACAAGATATTGGTAAAGTTGAGCTTTCTGCCAAACTGATTTTTTTTTTTCCATTAAAAAGAAAAAGTTTTCCATTTTAAAAGTAATAATTTAATTTCAAAAGGATCAAAGCATGAGCTCACATATATATATATATATATATATATAGATAGATCTCATATATGTGTGTGTGTGTGTGTGTGTATGTGTGTAGACACACATACACACACACACAAAAGACTGGGAGGAAACAGACCAAAATGTTAACTGTAGTCATAGTTGTGTGGTAGGAATATGTGAGTTTTTCATATACACACACACAAATATGTTAATCTAGTGGGTAATCATAATGTATGCACTATTTTATGTTTCCCTATTACCTCCTAAGCATTAATCTGTGCCACAATATTTCATCATAATCATAGTTTTAAAGGTTGCATAATATTCTAAGTGGACAATGGACCATAATTTAATTATTCAGTCTCTTATTTGTTATTAATAGCAAAAGTTAGAGTTCCTAGGTTCAAAGGCACAAACTGTGTCAAAGCTTCCAATATATATTGTTTTCTTGATGGTCAATGTTGTCTCCTGCATAGATAGGGTGGGCTCCCTTGGATGGTTGTCAAATTTCAGTGTCACCAAAAGACAGGGAGTGGTTTTCTAATAACTAGGGCCCGTGTGTTCCTTATGCTCCATCTCTAAACCAGATCCCCATCCTAGTGTCTGACAAGCTTTGCGGCACGTCCCTTATCTTGAAAGCCTCAGTGCTGGGGTATTCAGAAATTTTCAACCTGGAATCTTTCCAAGCCATTTGCTATTTTGTTCTCTATTTGTTTTTCTTAAGCATATAACTAAATAAGAATAACATTTCAACCTCTTTCTACTCCCCACGGCATTTTTCCTGCCTGTACCATTTCTGCCTGCCATTTACCCATGGGTTGCTTCTTATATTTTAAAGCTAAATACAAAAGCACAGTTCTGAGAAGCAGCCAAGTTCTGCAGCCAAGTTTGAAGAATAAAACTTTAAAGCAGTTCTTCTGTCACACACTTGAGATGGGAGGCAGGCTTGGCTATAAATAAGTCACATTCCATTTCTATCTCATCCTTTGCAGTCCTCTTGGGTAATGCTTTTTGTATATGACTACAGCATTCTCTAACTGCCTACTCACCCCTTTCAATCTTCCATTTTATATCTCATTTTACTTAAATGTTCAGGAGCTCTGAAGTTTAGCAACCCTGAAAGAGAGAGTAGAACCTTGTTTTCACTCTGCAGGGTTGTGTGATGAGATAAAGTGGTTGACTTGTAAGAAACTACCCTTTTCCTGTAACATTTGTAGTAGTTGCTTGTATGAGTTTTCTATTGCTGCTATAACAAATTACCACAAAATTGGTGGCTTAAAACAAAACAAATTTATTCTGTTACAGTTCTGGAGGTCAGAAGTCTAAAATAATTTGACAGGGCTGCCTTCCTTCTGGAGACCCAAGGGAAGAATCCATTTCTGACCTTTTTCCAGCTTCTGGAAGCTTCCCCCAAATTCCTAAACTCATGACCCTGCATCACTCTGACCTCTGCTTCAGTCATCATATTTCCTTCTCTGACTGTGACCCTCCTGCCTCCCTTTTATAGGATCTTGTGATTGCACTGAACCTGCCCAGATAATCAAGGATAATCTTCACATCTCAAAATCTTCAACTTAACCACACTTGCATAATCACTTTTGCCATGGAAGGTAGGACATTCACAGGCTTTAGGGGTTAGGATGTGGGCATCTTTGGGGAGGGGTATTATTCTGTTTACCACAATGTCTATCTTAGAAAAAGCGGAGGACAAATAGTTTTGAAATTTTATCCTTTTTTCAGAAGGTGTTCCTTTCAGTGTTGGGGATGGTAGATGTGTGGAAGCCTAAATGCAGTCTGGGAAACTCACTTGTATTGGCTGAAGTGCATTTGAGAGCAGGAAATAAGCTTTTCAGTGATAGGTAGTGAGGAATGGGGCGAGGTCTAAGTTAAAGGACTTCCTTCCCTCCTTATGGGGTGCCCATATTAGGCCCTGCTCAGGGCACAAACAAGCCTTTGCCAATGAGGGGAAATGACCAAGCAGGTACATTTAAAATAAACGAAGGAAAACCTCCTTTATGGTAGCTCCATACAGTGTGGCTTCCTCATAGGACTGCTTTGTCTCCAGTTATTTTATGTTTTAGGATACATGACAATTACATTACTGCACAAGATACTTAATGAACACGTTCCTCGTGGAGGGTTGGCCAGCCTGTACAGTAGAAGACCACGACCTTACAGATTTTTAAACAGTACGACAGAGCGCTGGCACAGAATGTGAAGCTGCTTGTGACTGTCCTGCGGCCTCTCTTTCCACCATTTCTCATGTGCTGGTGATGAGGTGGGACACATAATGGTCGACAGCTGGTCCACAAGTGATAGTAAAACGCCCAGGGATAGCATGAGCCTAGATGCTGAAGTGACTCTAGGCAGATGAGCCCCTCCAAGGAGCTAGTCAAGGAGACAGAGGATAAATGCGACCTGCCAGCAAGACATTGGAGTGAGCCTCTTCCTCCTGAAAGGAACGATTAATATCGTGAACATCACTGCCTTCCTGGGAAAGAGAAGTCAGCAGTTGAAAGGACAGTCTGCTGTCTACTATGGCTGATAACGTTACACCTTTAGGACAGGGGTCAGCCAACTACTTACATTCGGGCTTCGTGTGTCCTCTTTCCAGTTTTGTATTGCACTCAAGCGCAGGATAGTTGTTTTTTTTTACATTTGAAATAGTTGGAAAAAAATCAAAAGAGAAGCAGTATTCTATGACATGTGAAAAGTGTGTGAAATTCAGCTTTTCAGTGTCCATACATCCAGTTTTATGGAAACACAGCCATGCCATTCCTTTACCAATTGTCTGTGGTCACCACAAGGAGTTGAGTGGCTGTAATAGAGATTGACCATATGACCAGCATAGCTTAAAAAATATTTTTAAAAGATTTATTTTATTGTTTTTGACAGAGAGAGACAGAGAGAAGGGGGAGGGTCCACAGCAGTCTCCATAGTTGTACGTCATTAGTTCTCACATGGCTTCACTCCACACAGGTGGGCGGGGGCCATGCAGGGCGGACCTGGGCCAGGGCCCTCCTGCATGGGAGGCAAGTCCCCACGAGCCGGGGCCCTCCCACATGGGAGGCTTCCCCCAGTGAGAACCGAACTAGGGGCCACACCTCAGTTCAGCATGAGTCCACATGGGCCAGGGCTGAGTCTCGATCCTTGGACCCTGGGCTGCAAAGTGAGCGCTCAACCTGCTGAGCCATCCCAGCTTCCCCCTAAAATATTAAATAACAGATCCTTTACAGAGAAGTTTTGCAGCTTTTGCTTTTGGGAATGTGGAAGAAACTAAAAAAGCATCTGTGAATGTTCTTATTTGGAACAATGGTTCCATAGGCATTAAGACCCAGTGATTCTGCATAGTGCTGACTCCTTTCTGGGAGTACATGCAAGATCTGACTGGAGAATGGGCACCCAAGAGAACGTGGAAACCAGGGTGCGTTCACACAAATAACACACAAGTCTTTCCATTCACTCCTTGAATAGTGTGCTTGCTTTACTGAGGGGTCACAGTTTATTTCAGTATATTATTGAAGAGATTTTTTTTTTTTTTAGTTGTTTGTTTTTTAAATAAAAAAGAGCATATTGAGCTGCTTGAAGTGTTGAGCTATGTGCTCTGAAATATCCTGGTACGATAAGTGCCAGCTACTTAAATTTCAGATGCGGTATTCAAGTGACTCGTTTCTGCAGGACCTGCTCCGTTCAGGCACTGGGCCAGCACGCTGGCACTTGATTGCTCATGCTGACAGCACCCCTGCAAGACCACTGTTGTCAATACCACTCTGCCACTGAGGAGAGGGGCTCGCCGTGGGCGGGTCCAGGCCTGGGGTTCCACTAGAAGTGTAAAGCCACTTCTTCACAGGCCAGGCTCTTTTCACAAGACCTGGAAGGAGCAGGCCAGCCCTTTGGGGAGCTGCTTCATTCTGGGCTTTTCTCCAGGATAGCAGGGAGGACACAACCTCCTAAGCAAAATGCTCTGCTCATTCAGTTATCGTGTTCAGTGATGCTGTTCTGTCCCTTTGGGTTGTTTCTGTATCCTGACATTGCGAATAATGCTGCAACTAACATAGGTGTGCAGATATGTATATATATTTTTTTGAGATACTGATTTTGTTGCCTTTGGATATATACCCAGAAGTGGGATTGCTGGAACATATGGTAAGAACCTCCGTACTGTTTTCCATAGTGGCTGTACCAAGTTACATTCCCACCAACAGTGTACAGTAGGGTTCTCTTTTCTCCACGGCCTCAGCAACACTTGTTATTTCTTGTTTTTGTTTTTTGTTTTTTTGATAATAGCAATTCTAACAGGTGTGAGACGATATCTCATTGTGGTTTTGATTTGTATTCACAATAGTGAAGATATAGAAACAGTTCAAGTGTTTATCAATAGATGACTGAATAAAGAAAATTGTTAAGTATATACAATGCAATGCTATTCAGCCATAAAAAAGAAGAAACTCTTGCTATTTGGGATGACATGGATGAACCTGGAGGGCATTAAATAAGCCTTACCGAGAAAGGCAGATACTGTATGATTTCACTTATATGTAGAATCTAAAAAGTATATAAAATTGAACTTCATTAGAGAATAGAGTGGTGGTTGTGAAGGGCCAGGGATAGGGGAGGTCGAGAGATGTTGGTCAAAGGGTACAGACTTGTAGTGATAGAAGAAATAAGTTCTGGGGGTCTAATGTACAGCATGATAACTATAGGTAACAATACTATATTGTATAATTGAAAGTGGCCAAGAAAGTAGATCTTAAGTGTCCTCACCACACACAAAAAGGTAACTGTGTGAAGTGATGGATATGTTAATTAGCTTGGCTGTAGTAATCATTTCACAGTATATACATATTAAGTCGTCATGATGCAAACTTTAAATAGATACAATTCTGTTTGTCAGTTACACCTCAAATCTGGAAAAAATATTAACTTTCATTTTATAGTTTCTTCCAGCACTCCCTATCCTTCATATTATGTTCATGAAAGTCCTGAGATATTATTTATCTCTACTTTGTAAATGAGGAAATTGAGGCTCAGAGAGGTTAAGGGATTTGTTGAGGGTGAATCAGCCTTTAGTGGCAGAGCCAGTCCTTCTGACCTGGGGTCTGGTGTCCTGTACACTATTTCCCATCATGTCTCTATGAGGCAGGGCCAGGTCGTCAGCTTTAGAACCATGTCGTTTAAACCAGTCTTAGCAGAGGACTGTGATACAGTCTAGGCATATAGTATTTAGAATAAGGGTGGCCAGCAACCAATGTCCAGTTCCACCTCCTAGGTGTTTTTTGGCATTACTTTAAAATCGTGACTATGTTGAGTACAGGGTCCTGCTGAATCTTCTATTCCTTACCACCACATCTGGGGCTTGTGTTTCAGCCCTAAACAAAACAAAACGTAACCAAAAATGCATTCCCATTCATGTTCCCTTACCACATGGCTCTAAATGAGGAAGGACATAATAATGTGTCCTCAGGAAAAGGCTAAAAATATAGGGAAAGGCATTTTTAAAGGTTGTGTTCTTTGGGACACAGGAATATATATCACTAATCACCACTGCTGCTTACAGCTGCATAAGTTATTAAGATAGCTTATCTTAAGCACTTGACTTCAAAACTGAGGGCGATCATTCTTGAGCACATTTTCCAAGCACTCTGTACTGGTTTTGCCCTAATCTCTGTAAAACCCTTCTTGGTCTTCATCATTGGAGTAGCCTCCCCCACCCACCCAATGAATCCTCGACCCCCTTCTCTCCTGCATGCTATCTGGGAGCAACCTCTTGCTCTCCACATGCTGATTTTGGGATTCCCCCAAATTACTATTCCTTCTCCAAACTCTAAATGCCTACATCGGGTTGCAAAAAGGACACCTCTGAATCCTCACTTAATGCAAACTTGACAGGTAGAACATAACTCTTTATTTGGTCTCCTGAAACTGTTCTCCTCCTGGGATTCAGTGGTTGGCGTAACATCGTTCACCCAGATAGCATCTGAGTAAAAACCCAAACCTGGTTCTTCTTGATAAGAATCATCACTCGCCTCTCTATGCCATGTAAATACTTTTATTTTTGTATATGTTACATTTTGTGTTTGTCTCCCTGTGATATTGTAAATGTTTGGCACCAGGTAGGCAATAAATAAATGTTTGGCAGACAGGCGTGTTGATTAAGCATTTCTGTAACATCCTGTTATCTTTCCCAGATGAGAGTTGGTGCCATATGACTTCTTACACTGGGCAGATTGTGTAACGCAAATCTTCAGGGCACAGATTGGTAGTGTCTCTCTAAGCTTTGCAAACGTGTTTATCTTAAGGATTATGGAGCTTGGCTGCTGTCCGAATCATGTAACAATTGTGCTGTCACATTTCTTTCCTTGCTTTCTTTCTTTCCTTTCCCTCCATTTTTTCACATTTTTATCTGTTTGAGAGAATGAGAAGTAGCAAAGAATACAAACCCATATTTCTCTCACCAATTAAAAATATCTTTTCATCTTTTTTTACTATTAAATGAATTACTTGCCTCTTTCTATTTCACAATTAAAATAGCTTCTTTCCTTTTTAGTTTCTTTCTTTTAATTATTTTCTTTTCTTTTTTTTTATTGTTAAATTTAATGGGGTGACATTGGTTGGTAACAATTAGTTTCTTATTGCAGAAATGGATTCATGTTTACTAAAAAAATCAGATATTATAGATAAACACAAAGAAGGAAACGAAATGTATAACCCCTCCCACTCAGTCATAGTTAACTATTAAAGTAACTACTTTCATGCTTGTTCTTTCTGTAGACATATTTTAACACAAATGGAGACTTTACTTATTGTTGGGAAACTTCTTTTTCACTTAACAGATTAAGAGCATTGTTTTATGACAGTAAATATTCTTCTAGGTCAGACATTAGCAAACTTTTTCTATAAAGGGACAGGTAGTAAATAATTTAGGCTTTGCGGGGCATTACAGTTTCTGTTTCAACTACTCAATTCTGCTGTTGTAGTGAAAAGTCAGCCCTAGACGTTAAGTAAATGAATGAACATTACGATGTTCCAATTAAACTTTATTTATAAAAAGCAGGCAATGGGCCAAGTTTAGCTCATGGGCTAGGCTTCCGTTTGCCTTACTTGCTCTAGAACACCATTTTTAATGGCTGAACATTATTCTCCTTTATCAACACATTACGATTGACTTAACCAATCAGAATAATAGCTAGTGTTGTTTGAGGCCTTAGGCTGAGCTTGACAGATTGCTGGATTTGTTCTGTTTACTTTCTTGTTTTTCCTGTGAAATGTAGGTGTTGTTCTTTCTATTTAGCAGGTGAAAAAACTCAGATAAAGAAACTTGGATAAAGAACAGGTAGGTAATTTGCCTAAAGTTAGAGGGATGTTAAGTAGAAAAGACAAAATGTAAACTTGTTTGATTTTTAGAGGCCATAATCTTAACTACTCACTATATTTTTATGTACATTGGTGGTTATTTCTATGGGATAAATTCCTAGAATTAGAATGACACATGCATTTTAAGCTTTTCATCTGTGTTGCTATGTTGATCTGTGTGGCTAAGTCATATTGCTCTGCTGGTCTATAACAGGGCTGTGCTCCTAACACCCTCACATATATTGGGAACTCTTTTAAACCTTTGCAATAATATCTCATTGTTTTAAATCACATTAAAAATTACAGATGCAAATGAACACTTACCTTTCTCATCTCTGTTTCTTCTTAGGTAAATTTCACATTCTTGTCCTTTCTTCAGCATTTGTCTTTTCTATTGATTTGTTGGAGCTTTTCATATTAAGGTCTCCTTTATGGTTTAAGATGATGTTGCATTGCTTGTTATGAAAACGGCCCATTTACTTTAAAGAGATATTGATTGCCTTTACAATTGGTGAGGATTAAACAGAAGAATATACAGTTTTAACATGATAGTACTAGTCAGACTTCTGGAATCAAACAAACAAATAAACACCCCTGTAAGGTAAGAGAGAATTTATTTCTGTTGGAAAACTTGTAGTTTCCATCTCTTAAGTCACTAGGGTTTGTGCTCTTTAATTGGAACTACTGCTTTGCTGTGGCCATGGCAACACATCTTAGCTGCGATGAGCAGCACACACCTTGACAAAATATTTTTTAGTGAATGGCTTTTAGATGGAATTTATTATCCAATGTATTCTTGGAGAGACTAGATGAATTAATGGGTGGTAGATCCATAATTATATATTAATAACAGTAATAAAAGTAGTGACATTAACAGCTACTATCTACTAATCACTTCCTGTATTCCAGCCACATTGCTAAATACTTTATATTATTTCACTTGATCCTCACCGTAATTCTAGGTCATAGATATTCTTATTATCCTTATTTTATACATGAAGGAACTGAGAAACCCAAAAGTTAAGTGGCTTTCCCGGGGCTGTGCAGCTGGTAAGTCGTCGAGCTTGACTTTGGCCTTCATGCTTTATTTGTTTGAGTCTTACAGGCTTGTTATGGGACTTTGGAGTGTGTGTTTACTTCAGCAGTGGAAGCGTGTGTTGCACGCATCTTGATTGGCAGAGCTGTAGTCAGCACTAGTAGACAGAGACAACACTAGACCAATGGACTATAGTGAGTCTGACCCAAGATTTTATAGCTTGTGCTCCTTAAAGATCAGAGTTATGAGACTTTACTGGCTTCAAAGAGCCAAAAAGATGGAATTATAAGGTTTCTTAGGCAACAGGACAGAAGAACCACTGTCCCTCCAGTATGATTGAAGTATAATTATATATAATTTTAATATTTAATATACTATATTAAATGTCATATGTATGTGGTATACAACATGGTCATTTTATATAAGTATACATTGTAAAATGATTACTACAATCAAGTTAATTGACTTCCATTACCTCATATAGTTACTATTTTTTTTGGTGATGAGAATGCTTGAAATCTAGTCTCTTAACAAATTTGAAGTATGTAATACAGTATTATTAACTATAGCCACTGTACTGTGCATTAGATCCTCAGAACTTATTCACTTTATAGCTAAAAGTTTATACTCTTTGACTAGCATCTCTCCATATTCCCCACCCCTCAGCCCCCGGTAGCCACCATTCTACTATCTGGTTCTATTGTGCGTTTAACATTTTTAAGGGTTCTCATATAAGTGAGATTATATAGTATTTGTCTTTCCCTATCTGTCTTATTTTACTTAGCGTAATGTCCTCCAGGTTCATTGTTATTGCCAATGGCAGTAATTCCTTCTATTTTTATGGCTGAAAAATATTCTGTGTGCCTCATTTGCTTTATCCATTCATCTGTTGATGGACAACTAGGTTGTTTTCATATCTTGGCTATTGTGAGTAATGCTGCCATGAACATGGTGGTGCAGATATCTCTTTGAGACACGGATTTTATTCCCTTTGGGTATATACCTAAAAGTAGGATTGCTGGATCATATGTGGTTCTATTTTTAATTTTGTGAGGAACCTCCATAATGTTTTCCATGATAGCTGTAAAAATGAATATTTCTACCAAGTGGGTACAAGGGTTTCCTTTTCTCCACATCCTTACCTACACTTGTTATCTCTTGGCTTTTAGATAATAGACATTCTAATATGTGTGAGGTGATGTCTCATAATGGTTTTGATTTGCAGATAACTAGTGATGTTGAACATCTTTTCATGTATGGTACCTGTTGGTCATTTGTATATCTTCTTTGGAAAAAATGACTATTCAGGTTCTCTGCCCATTTGAAATTAGATTGTTATAATTATTGCTGTTGAGTTGTAGGAGGTCCTTATATATTTTAGACATTAACCCTTATCAGATAGATATATGCAGGTAGATGGTTTGCAGGTATTTTCTCCTAACCATAGCTTGCCTTTTCATTTTGTTGATTGTTTCCCTTGCTGTGCAGAAGCTTTTTATTTTGACAGTCTCATTTGTTTATTTCTGCTTTTTTTGACTGTGCTTTTGATGTCATAGCCCCCAAAATGTCATTGCCCAAACCAGTGTCAAAGAGTTTTCCCCCTGTGTTGTCTTCTAGGAGTTTTATGGTTTCAAGTCTTACATGTAAGTTTTTAATCCATTTTGAGTTAATTTTTGTGAATGGTGTAAGATAGGAATATAGTTTTATTTTGGGAGGTGGGTATGGATATCCATATTTCCCTGTATCATTTATTGAAGAGACTGTACTTTTCCTATTGTGTGTTTTTGGTGCCTTTGTCAAAATTTAGTTGACTTTATATGCATGGGTTTATTTCTGGGCTCTCTGTTCCTTTGCATTGGTGTATGTGTCTGTTTTATGCCAATATGGTTCTGCCTTGATTGCTATAGCTAATACAGTTTTAAATTAGGAAGTGTGATGCCTCCAGCTTTGTTCTTTTTCAAAATTGTGTTGGCTATTTTGTGTCTTTCACAGTTTCGTATTCATTTTAGGATTGTTTTCTATTGCTGCAAAAACTGCCATTGGAATTTTTTTTATTGTTAAATTTATTGGGGTGACATTGGTCAGCAATATAGTTTCCAGGAGTACAACTCTACATTACATCATCTGTGCATCACATTATGTGCTCGCCACCCAGAATCAGCTCTCCTTCCATCACCATTAGAATTTTAATAGGAATTGCATTGAATCTGTAGGTTGCTTTGGATATAGACCTTTTTTTGTTTGTTTTTGTATGGACATTTTAACAATGTTAATTCTTCTGATCCATAAACACGGGATATCTTTCTATGTATTTGTGTCTTCATTTTGTCAATATCATACTTTTTCAGTATTCAGGTCTTTCTCTTCCTTGGTTAAATTTATTCCTAAGTATTTGACTTCTTTGATGCTAGTATAAGTGGAATTGTTTTCTTAATTTCTCTTTCAAATACTTCTATTTTAGTGTATAGAAGTACAGCTGATTTTGTATGTTTATTTTGTATGTTAACTTTACTGGATTCATTTATTAGTTCTAACAGTTTCTTGGTGGAGTCTAATTTAGAATTTTCTAAATATACCATAAGATCATGTCATCTACAAACATAATTTTACTTCTTCCTTTCCAATTTGATTGTCTTTTATTTCTTCGTCTCTCCCCCCCCCCCCCCCCCCCCCCCC
>PVKE010028869.1:7568-20742 GCA_004027555.1 Craseonycteris thonglongyai
GTGCATAGTTATTTCTATTTTACTTTTTGACAGATAGAGAGAGAGACAGAGACAGAGACAGTTAGAGAACCAAACTGTGGGAACTCCCCAGTTCAGCACGTGGGTCCTGCCTGGGCCGGAGCCGGGATTCGATCCTCGGTCCTCATGGCCTCAAAGCGAGCGCTCAACCCGCTGAGCCGTCCCGGCTTTCCCCACAAACTGATTTTTAAGATGTGTATATTTGTTCATTATTATTTTATAGAGGCATACATGATGTATAAGACACATGTATATGCATATATAATTTTAAACATGCATATTTATAAGTACATGTTACACATAATTTTGTAAGTTTGTAATGGTATTTAGTAAAACTACTACACAAATGTTTGCATAAAATTATTGGTATATAAAATTAGAGGTATTTTCTGCTACAATTACTCTTCTTTAAATAAATAATTGATTCTCAAACATAAGTCTTTAAAATTGGTAATCTTATTAGTAGAGGGGAGTGCCTCTGGACCAAGCAGAGAATAATTGGATAAAATGTAACAGTATACAGGGCTCTCCAGTCATTTACTCATTCTTTCAATCAACAGTGCTTTCAAGTGCCCATTTACCTGTCACTATTGCTACATCATGTGAAAACAGTAACAAGCAACGCCGATCCCAAGAATTACAGTGGGAGTCTTAAATATTAATAACTAGTAAATATTTTCAAACTGACAAATTCAATGAAGATAGAGTACAGTATACTTAATATAACAGAGAGCTCTGGCCTTGTCTTGGGGATAAGAAAAGCTTTGCCCAAGAAAGCACCGCTTAAGCTGACGTCTGAAGGATGGGAGAAAAGAACATTTTAAGTAGGAACTGGGGGCTGCAGCAGCAGCATAGTGAGTTCCAGACGGACAAATCAGATTGGAAAGGGCGCTGGGCATAGGTGGGGAGAAGCCTGGTGCAGAGTCACCGGAATGAAGCAGAGAAAACCTCAATGAAGATGTAATTGTCACAGACAACAGATCCTGCAGAATTGTGCAGACTGTTAAAGACATTTTTTTTTTTCTTTTTTAATCCTAAAAGAAGGGTCATCAGTGAAGGACTTTTAGTTGAAAAGTGTTAATGACAGGATTTTTACTCTGAAAGATCACTTCAATTGTGATGTAGACAGCAGGCTAGAGAAAGGACATAGTGGATATAAACACATTACTTGGGAGGTTATTATAACAGTATATGAAAGAAATGTTAGGTGTGTTGACTTAGTGTCAGAGAAGATGGTGTGAACTAGAATCAAAATATATAAAAGATATGTATAAAGAAAAATATCATAAATTTAATGGACAAGGACTTTGTGATGGATTAGATAAACAATGAGAGTGAATTAAGTGGTTTAAAAATTGCACCTACGGTAAGTTTTGACCTGGTAAATGGAATGATATCCTTCACTGAGATAAGGAAAATCTGAGAACAATCACTTAGCTAACAGGAAGAGTTCACGTAATGTCCTTGATTTTGGAAGCGTAAATATGGGGGAAAGGAATATTTTCTCTTTCTCCCTATTGCCTAAGTGGCAACATTTATTTTATTTAACCTTTTGAGGTGCAAAGTCTAAGAATAAGATATTGTTTAAAGTTCTTTCTTATTTCTTGCATGTGTTAAGACTATAAGTAAATCAGTTAATCTCTCTCAACTCAGTTGTCTTATCAGTAAAATGGGGAAAATAATGAAAACATTATTACCTATATCACAGGGTTGTTAAAAGGCCAAAAAGATGTGGATGTGCAAGTCCCGTGTAAAATCATAATAATGATACAGTGTTCCCTCGCCACTTCGCGCTTCATGGTTTGCGGGTTTTCCCAAAATATTCATCAAAAAATAAAAATGAAGAAATACAACCCTGTCGGCAGCCACATGGCGGAAAGGAGCGTTGTTTCCTGTGGATGCGCGAGAGAGAAGGATCCCTGCGTGTCACACAGAGAGCTGAGCTGACTCAGAGTCCATCCCACGGGCTCATAAAGGCGCGGGATGGGTTTCCGGGGCAACATCGACCCATGAGAAAATTCCTAGGGGCACATCCTACTTCGCAGTTTATCAGCTTTCGCGGAAGGTTCTGGTCCCCATTAACCTCGAAAAACGAGGGATCACTGTACATGTTTTTATATTGTTTCCACTTATCCCCGAGAAATGTGAGGTATATTGCCCCTGAAAGGCGAGCTCAGCACAACTCTGGATAATAATTCCTTAACATGACTTTCTAGACTCAAAGGTCTATACTGCAATGTACTTAACATAAAAATAAATGTAAGTTATTAAAAAAATAACACACATATTTAAGCTCAGATCCTAAGTATCCTCAGAAAAGAAATACCAAAAAGACACCTTTTGTAAAAAGATATTTTCTATTTTCTCTCCATATTATTACTAATATGTATTGAGGTACTTCAAATGGATCAATACATGTAAACTCATTAAAATCACTTACTTTATATTTAATCTTTAAAATAACCATAGGAGATTCACTATTTAATCCCCAATTTACTTGAGCATACAGAGGTTACCGTATATGTCAGGTTTAAGGTTGAAGAGTTAAACACCAAAAATCACACCCAGAAATTGGCTCTAGGGGTTATATTTGTATTCTTATGCTAAATTCTAAATTATATTCCAGTACAACACTTCAGGGCAACACATGCTACAATATTTTATATATCTGAAACAAATCAAATCCAACATGAAATCCCATTCTTAACTTGTAAGAGAGTAAAACAAGATTTTCAACCACTAAGTATTATGGCTACCACAGGTATTGTTAGTAAATGAGTCCTCACCATTTGTAAAAATACTATTTTGAAAAAGTGGGACTGAATATGCTGTAAGAGTTTATTTTCAATAAAAATATGCCATTTTAATTTTAACAATGTTAAAAATATCAGTTCTCTTTACATCAGCCATGTTTTTTCATTTGGATATGGAAAAAATAAATTCATTATTAGTTTATAAGATAGTTGAGTTACATAATAAATAGGCAAGGCTTGTTCTAATTATCTCATAACATTAGTGACATTGCTCTGTGGATTATGCTGGGATATAGAAAATAAGAAAGAGGGCATTAATTAGAACTCTCAGTTGATATTGCACAAGGAAATTTTCACTTAGGACACAAGAGAACCTAATAAAGTTTCAATTGGCATTCAATTATATGCAATTATAAATTGATTATTTTGACCAATTACTCTCTATAATAAAAGCATTTCCACTTATAACTATTAAATGTATGACTGAACTTCAAAAAAGAAAGTTATTCTTAGCAAGTTTGTGCTTTGACAGAACCAAAATTGACAATTGTGTACTTCTTGGTTAAAAAGAAAATCGCAATGTCTGAAATACAGCGAGCATATTTTCTTGTTCTCTATTTTTATCTTAATGAGATGAAAAGTTGAAGAAGGTCAAGTGAGGGAGGGTACTGGAAGACACAGTATATTAGAGTCCTTTAAGAAAAAAATCACCAATCATTAATTGTGAAAGACAGGTGAGTTATATTTTGACCTAGTTTTGATTTAGAGATAGAAAAAAAATCTGATAAAATAGCCAAAGGCCAAAGTAAAAATAAAATAAATCACTGGCAATTGTTAAGAGAGGAGGAGAGAGAGGGGGTATAGAGAAAATAAATATACATAAATATAAGCTAGGACGAAATAGAAGAAAAAAGAAATAAAATCACTGTGTAATGTGTGCTAACTGCACATATATTTTGGCAGGTTCAATAATTTGTGCTTATGGAGCAATATTAAAAAATACTATAAAGATACTAGGATATTTAATGGCATGTTTGAAGGATTTAAAAACTCAAAGTTATGTTAAATAAATAAGCCATAATTTCAATCTTAATATTACTACATCATAAAAGCATCTCATGATGTCTATAAATACATTCAGAGCCATCACAGGTTCATCCTTCAGTTATATGTTGCTATGTTAGAGTCATTATTTACTGCCCATTATGGTTCTTTTAAAATAATTACAAGGAAAATGTCTCCCATGTTCCATTTAATATCTAACATTGCTTCGATGTAAACTGGCTTTTAGGCTATGCCCCTTCCTTTCTAGAGCAACTAAGACATCCTGCTACATGTTGAAACTCCATGACCTGCTCCACTGAATATTTTAATTGTAAATATTATTACATTGTATGACTCCTTTGTTGCATAGGGAAAAATAAATGCTGTGCATTGATCAAAATTTAGTGGTACATTCATGAAGTGTTCACAGTATTTTAGGGATTCATAACAACTCATCAAAAACTAATATGCTAGTTCATCTCAAAAGATTTAATCCACTAACAAACCAATGAGGAATTATGACCTTCGACAGTTTCACAGATGGGGAAATTGCAGTTTAGGAAGGCTAAATAAAAGTCCAACATCGTGTAAGGTAAGATAAATCATGCAGAAAGAAGGTGGTAATTAGAAGGCTGAGGTCTTCTTGTGTCTTTTTTTTTCTCCATAAGAAATTAAGAAAATAAATTAGAAACAGACACAGATGCATGCACACAAACACACACACAAACTACATCTAGAGATTTAAGGCAGGTGAAACATGAACATACACAGAAGTGAATCTGACAAAAGATACACAATTTTTCCTTACACATTTTACAGTTTTGCAGAAAAGGGAAATGCTTTCATCCCTTTTCCCCACTTATAGAAATCAACAGGTTTAATTTCAATAGAAAACATTTTCCTCCACTATACCAAGAGATAGTTTAATAATTTCCAAGCATGATATAAAAGTCTTCTTATGTGTTGAAATATGAACATATAACTACTGTCCCCTTGCATTGCTAATAAAGTAGTTGGTCTCATATGGCTATCCCAGGGAGCGTAAAATGAAATACATATTCATATATCCTCTATTTACTAATTTATAAGGCAGGACTTTAATATTTAATATCTGTAGGAATTAATAGAAAAGCTCTAATGCCAACAAAATTGATAGGCTAGGCTATGCTTGAACTACTCTTCATGTGCCTATCTCTCTCAGAGCTATCTATTTGCAAGAGATGAAATAGATAAGGTCTGGGATTTTTGGAAGGCCTTACATTTTCTTCAGCTCAAGAGCCACTAATAAAAAGCATTTGTCTAGTATCCAAGATTCCCATGACATAGCACTATGCAAAATGGTGAATTACTTGCTAGAGAATCAGTGCATAGAGATGATACCACATTTTAAAATCAAATACCATCTGATTTCAACCTAAATTTTAATGTAGTTCTTTCACTGTAATTGAAAAAAAAATAAAAAGTTCAGATGCCTCACAAATTTAAATAGAATGCCTCTGTTCATTATGTCTCTAACTTAGTCTGCTGGACTGACAAATGGTATAGGTACATTCATGAGGATTTTTACTTGCAGAGTGGGAAATAACCTTGGTTAACGTTGCAAAAGACAAGTCAAGTACAGAAACCATATGCTGGATACACACTTTTTCTTTTCTTTCTTTCTTTTTTTTTTTTTTGTAAATACCAAAGATTTAAACCAAAATGAGAAGACTGCTGTTGAATATTTCACTTTGTGCTTCTGAGTGTGGCATCTGTGTGCCTAAGGCTTCCACTCCAGACCACAGATTTATTTGCCATGTTTGAATCTCTAAAGATTCCTCTCTGTGATTCATTTCCTCCTAACCACTCTGAAGAAAACTAAACTCTCTTTCATTTACTGCAGAAAGTTTTTATCAACAATAACACCACAGTACAGAGATTATTGCTTTCAGCTGCATGGGCAGATGTAGGCACACTCATGTCTAACTTGTTAATTGAATAGATCTATAAATTATCTGTGAGTCACAAACAGACATCCTGCAAAAGAAGTAAATGGTGTGCTTGTATTAGCTTTCCTATTCTCCTCAGTTGTTTACGTTTTAAAACTTTTCTTTACATTCCGGAAGCACATTATTTTTCTGCTACTTCCGTTTTGTTTTGTTTTGTTTCTCCTTTACTTTCTTTCCTAAATTTGTTTTAAATTTAGTTCTCTTCATTTTGTAATTTTATTTTAAAAGTGGTAACTACCTTACTTTGAGAATCATTTCTTTCCTTTATTGTAAATTTATTGGGGTGATATTGGCTAGTAAAAGTTACATAGGTTCCAGGTATACAATTCTACATTACATCATCTATGTGTTGCATTATGTGCTTACCACCCACATCACAGAAAATATTGACTGAATATTGCTACTTTTCAATTCTATGTTGGTCATCCTGTCATTGCTTGTAACTATTCTTTAGATAGTCCGTCAAGTGAATATCTTGCCCTCATGGACATTCAACTTACATTTTTACCATGTAATCAATTCTCCTTTGATGGTTTGAGATCATTTTTTAGGTAAATTTCAATATTGTTTGAAATTCAGAAAACCATATTTGAATTTTACCTTTGAGAAACTGGGGTACAGAAATTAATTCAGGCTACAATATCAAGCTTTTATATGGTTACCTAAAAACTCACACCCTAGGCATATAAATTTCTAAGACTCGGTGGTTAAACCTATTGCCTATGGAGCAAAATTTGATAGAAGGTTTAAAAAAAAAAAAAAAAGTGATGGGGAAGCCGGGATGGCTCAGTGGGTTAAGCACTCACTTTGCAGCCCCAGGGACCAAGGATCGAATACTGTCCCCAGCCTGTGTGGACCCATATGCTGAACTGGGGGTGAGACCCTGGCCCAGTTCCTGCCCTGTGCAGCCCTGAACCCACCTGTGGAATGAAAACTACGGTATGTGAAAAAAACAATAATGTGCAGCTATGGAGACTGTTCTGGGCCCTCCTCCTTCTCTCTGTCTCTGTATCTCTCTCTTTTTCTCTCTCTGTCAAAAACAATAAAAATAAATATTAAAAAAAAAAGGGGGTGGAAGAATAGAAAAGGTTCATTGGTTCACTTATCTGCTACCGAACTACAAGCTTGACTCTTTGCATTTGGAATTTTATCACCTAAAATAAAATACTTTTACATTGAACTATTATGTCTTACTTAGGAGAAATGTTAGTTTATGTACAGAAGCAAGGTCATTACAGTTAGAAAATTTATATTTGAGACACATATTTATTCATTTATTGCCAAGCAGGTTCAAGTGAGTTATTTAACCTTCCTGGCATACACATTTTGCACCTATAAAAAAATAAAACAAAAACAAATAATGGCCTGTGCCTAATTTAATTCCTGGAACTTACTGTGTATTTTAGAAATGTTTTCTCACAGATTTCCTTTAAAAAAAAACAACACAAAAAACATTGTAGATTAATGCATTTGGCACTATATAAGGTATGTGAATATGGAAGGATTTTGAAATTTTTATTAATATTTGATACTTGTTATAATATATGACACTTAAAATAGGATTATTTTGATGGAGAAAGGTTTGAAAGACACCCAGTTATTTTTTAATACAATCTTATGTAATTTTCCAATAATTCTGTTGTGTGTGAATTAAATATTATTTTCTACACTTTATAAGTGAAAAAACAGGAGTCACTTACCTCCATTTGCATAGTTATAAAATAGTCATAGATTTAGATTTAAAATGTAGGTCTGTTTTACTCCAAATCCTATGTTTTTATCCACCCCACTATAACAGGCGATGGGTCACACACTAGGGAAAACATACACTCAAAACATTCAAAAGAAAAGGTATCTTCAAAAATAAATGGCTCTAGGAGAGAGTTACATATACAGAGCACAGTGTCATCCCAGGGAAATGGAAGTGGCAGAAAGGAGCAAGCAAAAATGGGAAGAAAGTAGCAACAATTCATAGAAGAGACCAAAAGGATGGTAACCAGAGGGTGAACATGTACTTGTTGGCTAATAAATATAGAATGTCATCAGTTTAGGATCAGGTTAGGACAAATGCAGACTTTAGTCAAAAAAAGAAGTTCAAAGAGCAATGGTAGAAAAGTAGTTGTAAGTGTTGAGGAAAAAAGTGAGGTGAAGCTATAAATGGGAAGATAAATCATGAGATAAGAGATCACACCGGTAAATAGGGTTGTTTTGCCAAAAAGCTTAGGAATAAATAAGTATATAATGTATGACTAATGTGGTAGCCTATATAAAGCTTACAGAAAATAGGCAGGACCTGATGTCAGACACTAAATCCTCTGAAGCCCTGAACTTAAAGCTTCCCAGTGATGGGGAGGAAGATATTTGAGGCATTTTACATGGGAACCAGTGTGCCTAGGGTGATAACTCCAGTCCATCCTCCTAATAATAGATAAGACATTAGAGTGCACAGTCCCATATCTCCTGTACACTATATCCTTAATAAAGGTCATTGACAACTGCCACCTATTGCTTTATGGATGCTCTAAAAGACCAGACCAAGCTAAGTAGGTATTATACCATGTTCAGTCATGTCCTTCAGAATTCTGATGCCAGCATGGAGTTAGAATATTAGAAATAATGTCTGCAGGAGATAAAGGGGAGTGGAGAATAAGTAGGTAAACATTCAGATTGCCGTGCTGGTCCGACATGTGAATGGAGATGGGGTGGAATGAGGATTGAGTGGGAAGGGTTTTACTCTGCTGCAGCTGAGAAAGTCCCTTCTAGCCCAACAGGGAGCTCAGGTGCAGAGATTGCCTACAGAGGAGTTCTGCACTTGGCAGAAATGGCCAGGCCCTGGGACTTCCCCAAGTTCAATCAATAACTAAGGCTGAGGAAGAACCCAGACTCAGCTCCAATTCTGTAGTGGGTCTCAAAGTTGCTGCAATTGAGGCTGTCATTTTAGTTTACTTCTCACAGCTGACTGGCCGGTTCTTTCTTTAAAGGAGAGCCAAGTGATGAACTTCCATGGCATCCACACATGCCTCCAATGTTTTACAGTGCTGGATCAAATTCAGAGCACTACATTTTATACAAAGAATAAGCAACAAGAATGGCTACATAGAACCGGCATCAGAGGAGAGAAAGAAGTAAAGAAAGAAATTATATGTAATCAAGATAAAAGAAGAATGAAGAAATGTCTCATAGTGTCCTGAATATAAGAAGTATATTAGGTAGGAGATAAAACATATTTATCATGGATTTTAAGTAAGATTAGTTCTATCACTGTAGGCAATGCAAGTGATGCAGCAAATAGTATCACTTACATTAACTAGTATAGTCTTCAAAGACAAGTTGTATTCCCATGTGTCATTCATTTGCCTGCTTTCTCTTATATTCATACTCTGCTCTTTTTGGCAGAGAAACTGAGTCTTAAAAGTTTTTTTTGTTCTTGTTGTTGTTATTTTGCTTGTTTGTTTT
The DNA here is from genome assembly GCA_004027555.1 of Craseonycteris thonglongyai. NCBI lineage: Eukaryota > Metazoa > Chordata > Mammalia > Chiroptera > Craseonycteridae > Craseonycteris > Craseonycteris thonglongyai. Next base: position 16,828 of record PVKE010028869.1, read on the forward strand.
GTTCCAGGCCACTTTGCCTACTCTTTTGATTAATGGAAGCTACTGGCTAGAGATTGGAAGGTTAAAAGAAGAAAGAAGCCCAAATGTTTCTCCTCCTGCCTCTATGCCCACCTGTGACAAAGTAGCAGTGGCTACATCTTTCCACGGTTGAGTTTCTGCAAGTAGAATTTACCATGATTACAGTGTCATATCTCTTGATTGTTCTCACAGCTCTTCTAACAGTCTCATTATTGATTTTCTATATTGAATTCCTTTCTATTTAGTTACCTGGCATGCGTTTTGTTCTCCTGGTTGGATACTGAAATGCTGTAATCCAGTTACTAGCAATGACATATGTGATCTTGAAACACAGGATAAACTTCTGAATTAGATGATATCCCAGGCTACATAATTTTATTAAATGTCTCATTATCAAGTGTAAGTAATAACTTCATTTCAAAGATTGAGTAGACAAGCTAAAATTGTGTACAAGTATTACTTAGGATGTTTTCAGCTGTAAAAGTAAATTGAAGATGGCTAAAACAATGTAATTCAACGACTTTTAGAACAGAAAATATAGGAGTAGTAGAGAGAGCCGATATAGTAATATTAGGGCCACAGTTCTGTTCCTCCTTGTTTCAATTGCCCCTCCTCCAAAGTCTTCATCTGAAGATTACATCTGCAGTCTGCCCCTGGTTCTAACTGCAACCTGGTTGTCAGTGATACCTACGTCTAAATGTGTCCTTGTTTATATTCTTTAAATACGTCATTCACCATCAAGCACACGTTTCAGAGAAGTTTTTGGGTTTGCTTTGTACTAATACTGAAAAAATATTTGTACTCAGTGGAAGGTCATGGGCTGACTGAGTTAGTTTTCTATCACCCCCAGTTTACTCGGCAGTGAGTATTTGCTTATGTCTATCATTACTACCCCCAGCACTGGACACAGCATTCATCCTATCCAAATTATACAGCTGTAACACCTCGTGAAGTAATAGCTCCCCAAAGGGGAAGCATGTTTTTATGATAGAAAGAAGAGGAAGAATGGATGTCATGTAAGTGTTAACAAGTGTTAACTACACTATGTGCTTAGAATTTCAATTTTTCTTTTTAAATAGAATTTTTTTTTTTTTTTTTTTTTAATGTAACTCTGACTTTTACACAGATCTGAAGTTGGGGTAGTCTGAATAAAATTTATCTGGCCATCATTTGCTATCTCAGTGGGTCTAACAGAATTTTCAGAAAAGAAGTTTTTACAGAGGTAATGGATAAAATGTAATGGAAAGCTGGATCAATGTTATGCCCTTAAAATCTTCTTGTAAAAGTAATTACTAAAACTTAACATAAATTCAAATGTAAGCACATTTCCAAAATTACTTCAAAATGTACACGGCCACTTAGGAAACTGATCTCCAGTTAGGAAACTGTTTTCTTATAGGAGCCTTAAATACATTATATTGAGAGTGATAAATATAACAATTACTGACAACAAAATATTATAACCAAGATCTATATGTGTTTTAGAGTTTATGATTTATGACTCAATTGAAATCAAGTTATTTAGTGTGTGTGTATATATATATATATATATTAATAGGTATCATGAATGCATGTGAGTGCTTAATTTGGCCTAAATATTGTGCTAATATCTCATTTAATTACCATTAGAGTATTTTTAATTACCGGTAATACTATTATCTTTATTTATAAATACAAAAGATGAGTTTAAGTAAATAGAAAGAAGTAAAGGGCTCTCAAACTGATCAAGTACAACAAATAATTGTGTGCCGTAGTAACACCCATGAACATTCTTCCTTGATATCAATTGATTCTTTACTATTGTAGCCTGATCTTCACTAAATACATAACTTCAAACAAAGAAGCAGCAGCATTTATTTAGAGTAGAGAATATTAGGAACCTCTTCAACAACAGTGATTGTAACAACAGAACCACATCTAGTTCAAAAGTTCTTAATGAATAAAAGCAGAAAAGAACAAGCCATCATAGAAAGAAAAAGAGAGAGAGAGAGAGAGAGAGAGAGAGAGAAATCAAGAAGGAACCCACAAGCTACTCATACTCTAACAAAAATTGCTCCTTTTTCAGCTTCCACTGACACTGGCAAAATTTAAGACAAAACTCAAGAGCCACAAAAGAAAAAAAGAATATGGGAATAGAGCAAAGAGCTAGGAGCTAAGCACATGCCCACTCTATTCCCGACCTCTACATTGGCAGTTGTGAAAAGAGATCTCAGAATTCTACCGGTACATCCTTTTGTCAAGGAATTAAGCCTTCTTTTCTCTTCAGACATACAGCTTCACTTCCACTCTTTGTGCTTCATTTCATCTGATACCACAAAAATCAATAATTGCTCTATCAGCCATCCTTCATTTTCCCAATATAATCAACATGCAGGTCTATACATTCTCAATTTTTACCCATCTCCTTAGTCCTCCCAGTTTCTGAAAACTTTTTTCCCTGCATCACAGGGACTAAGCATGATCCCCCACAGCCCTAACACCTCAGAATGTTGCCTTCTCCTTGCTCTAACAGAAACTTGATCTTGCTCTGAAGATACTCCCTTTGCAACCTATTGAAATAGCGAGTCTTTCTCTATAACATGTATGCCCCAGAAAACCGAGTGCTTGTCTTTCTGGTTGTTGACATTTTCAGTCACTTTATTTCTTTTTCCTGAAATATAGGAAAAATAGGGTAGAGCCCTAAGTCATTTATCAACAGATAACTTTCAATAGACCTTACTTACTGAAGTTGTCTAAAAAGATATAGATTACCCATTTTGTCTTTAAAGCATTTTATTCCTGAGTTTTTGTCACTACTTTCCCTATTTCGGTCAAATTTCTTGGTGATTTCATGCTCCCTGTAGATTATTATAGCACTGCCATTGATTTCTCATATCCTTGACATTTTCACTTCCACTTATGTTGACTTTAATTACTTCAACAATTCCCTTCCTAAGCTTACCCCAGATACATTCATTACCAATGACTGCTATAACTTTTATCATTATATCAGCTTTAAGCATCCTACTCTCTAACGCCTCAAATATCCAGCTCATATATTCTAGAACACTAGTAGCATCAACAACTCATATATCAACTTTTATTTACTCTCAATCACATAGTTTCCTTTTTTCCTTACCGTAGATAAAATGTCTCATCATGCAATCAAAATAATTTTCATCTTAAACTTTCCTCCTCCACTTAATCTCTATAACCTTTAAAAATTCAACATTTTGCCTATTCTGATTCTCTATCTGTATAACTGAATGAGACTCGAAACAGAACCAAGCACAGATTATGACTTGTACATGATAAATTTATGACAAATTTCAGTTATTCTCTTCGTGATGCCCAGAAATGATATAATCTTTCCCTAGGCCAGCCACACACTCCTGTGTTACTATTTCAAGCTTTTTCATTTCTCCTATAAATCCTAATGTCTGCTATATCATTTTCATTCTAACATTATTTCCCATCTCATTGAGAATAAAGCAAACATGAAAAATGTTGACTGCATATTTATTTATCTACCTCCTATTTTTCTCCCATTATCATGGACATGCTGTGTGCATATGAACGTCAATCCTTCTACTCTGTACCAGATCCCCTTGCCACTTGCCTATTCAAAGACTTTGACTGCCAGTAGTTTAACTCTCTCTCTCTCTGGAACCATCAAAGTTTATCTAAATCATTACTATTAGCATATATTATTATTCTGATGCACAGGCATACAATTTACACATGTCCTATTTAAAATTTAACTCTTTAATGACTGCAATTTTTCTCTTTATCTGTCACACTTTTATTTTTCCTTTTGGAGCAGAATTCCTTAATAAATTTGTTTATACTGGTTGACTAAAATCTCTTCAGATACACTTTCTTGAATCCATTCAAAATACAGTTGCCACAAAATTTCTA
>PVKE010028870.1:0-20642 GCA_004027555.1 Craseonycteris thonglongyai
GTGGTGGGATAGACACCTGGACAGGCACTTGGGCAACAGGAATTGAGCCTAGTACTGACTCCTCCTGCTTAGGCTCAGCAGGAGTCACAGTGGGAATCACACGGAGATTGGGACGGCTACGAGTTGCTTGTTTGGTAACTGGTATTACCCTGTGTGGTTCAGGTAGAGGGTGCTTTGAAGATTGAGAGGCAGGGTACAAGGGCCACGTTGAGGCTGCATATGCCATGTAGTGCCTATAAGCATCAAAGGAAGCAGAGGGAATGGTAGGTCCCTGGTAGTTTGTAGGTATCCGAGCTGCAGCAAACTGAGAGGCTCTTGGCACATGAAACTGAGATAAAGAAGCAGGATGTGGGAGTCTAATTGGGGCAGATGGGGCTGATGGCAAAAGGCACCTGACTGCAACAGATGACTGAAAGCCACTGCCAACCACCTCTGGTCCTGCAACATGACCCACTGGATGGTCAGACTTCAGGAATGGGGGACTGTTTTTTGTGAGCAGGTAAGGATCCACAGGGGAAACTGGGTGTGGATGGGGCACCTCTGGGGACTGGGTACTGCTATGGTGTGCCTCCCTGCTTTCCAGTTTGTGAGGATCTGAGGCACGCCGATCAGCTGAGAAATGTCGGTCAATTGAGGAACGGTGGTCAATGGAGGAACGTGACGGCTTCTTGCCATGAAGTCGTTCTTGGGTGCGTGCAGCCAGTTTACTAATCTCTGATACCCCAATATCCAGTCCGATGGTCTTGAGCAAGTCATGAATCTTGGCATATTCTGGATTGGTCTCTTCAATTGATTCTAGCTTTATAGCTGGAGTTGAAGAGGGCAGGGAACTTGTCTTCTGCCTCATAACTTCACTCTCAGAGCTCCCAAGGGGCTTTGGTGAACAGTCTGCCTTTAAATCCTCTTCTTCATCTCCATAGAGAAATTTCTCCTCATCTTCAATGTCAGGGAAGCTATGTCGCCTTTTTTCCTGTGTACTGGTAGAATCTGCCAACATGCTCAGAATGCGAGAAAAACCACTGCCATCCTGGCTAGCTCTCTCATGAGGCAGCAAGAAGTCTGTGTGTTGCTCAGAGCCCTCTGCCTTCATATTCAATTTTTCCTTGTGGCACAAAAAACTTCCAAACTTCTCTCTGAGCAGACTATTGTCTTTGGGCAACCCACTGAGGGCACTCCATTCACAGAGGTTGCCCTGAGATTTCTTGAGGGTAGTCTCTACCAAAGTCCCCTTGTTGTTTTCAATCTCTGAAGCAAAAGCAGGAATAGCACCACTTAGTTGAACAGATGGGTGTCCAGAGTAGAGAGGGTGATTCTGGTTGGAGCTGGTACTGCTGGAAAAACTCTCAAGCTGAAAAGACAAATACAACCGATTTGGCCTCTATGCAGAAACTCAGAAAACTAGTACTTGAAATAAATACTTAGGTACTATGCTGTTCTTGAATTAATAGGGGAAAGATAAGTATGGATGAAAAGGAGGTACAATATCCTTAGGTAGGCTCAAGATTTGGGTCCCCATCTCTCCAGATGTTTCTGCTATGGCAAGGAGAAATAGGACTTAAGATAGATTAAATGGAATCTTCACTTTTGCCCATTAACTGTAGTCCTTATCAAGAAATTCGAATTCAAAAGCACTTGAAATATACTAGCTTGTTTTCTTTTCTATAGGAACTCCTCCCCCCGCCCCCCCCAAAACAAACAAACAAACAAACAAACAAAAACATGGAAGTGGAGCTACTTTTGGTTAGTCAGGAAATTCTGAAACACTAACTGATGAGCCTCCCCTTGCTTCCTTAAGTGCCCTTAGGCACCTCTTCAGAAACCTTCTCTCTTTAGAGGACAGCTAAAGACTAGTGGTTCATGCCTGGCCATCTTTTTTATAGGTTAAGAAAAATATCAAGGTTCAGAATGGTGAAGTGACTTGTCTAAAAATTACACAGAAAATTGATGGTGGGCATCAGAATCACCTGGTTTCTGATCTAGTGTCCTACCACTCACACATTTTATCATCTTTCTAAAAAGAGATGAGGAAAATTCTCATCCTTTTGCCCTTTAAGCTTCAATTACAAGATATCCATGTTCAAAGATTCCTATAGGGCTACTCAGTTTAGAGAAACAAACATAATATTCTCCAAAATGTCTGTTTAAAAAGCCTAATCTATGACAATAAAAGCCTTCTACTGATGCATCCATTTTAAGGCCTATAGTTTCCTTTGGAGAGTCCTGGAAGGTACAGCTCATAGGCATAACAATGCTGGTTCAACATATATTACAAAGATACCATTAGGGACACAGACCCCAAATAAGTAACCAGTCTTTAAGATGTTAAAGGGACTAGCAAGAGACCATAGAAGAAATGCAGCAGAGACCTGTATGGAAGGCTCCATGTCCACCTCAATCCGCTTCTTCAGAATTGACTTCTTGGGCATCGCAGATACTTCCTCAGGCCGATGTAAAGAATATCCTGACTCTGATGCTGTTAGGACACCTGACAACCCAGGAATAGGACAGCTAGTACCACCATCATCAAATCCCACCAGCTCCTGACTCAAGCTCCTACGTTGTTCCTCCTCTTCCTCTCGTTTTCGCCTGGCAAGGTCCAGCTCTCGAAACTCAGGGTCTAGAAACCTAGGGCTTGGGCTCCGTCTACGTTGTCGATAGTTGCGGGTCCCTGATGTAAAACCTGGGTGATCACTTCCCATGCTGTGCATCTTCTCAGTGTCATCATAACGGGGCCGTTTGGCCTCCCGGCTCCTTTCCTCAGGTCGTATAGAGTAGGAGCCTTTGTCTCTATTCCATTCTGTTCCATGCAACATCTCATCATGACAACTGACATGGGGACTATAATTAGAACGATGCCGGAAAGTTTCTCTTGTTCGGTAGTTCTCATCCAGTTGTCCCAAGAAGGGACTGAAAGGTCCCTCATCACGGGAAATATAGCGTTCAAGAGCTCGAGAACATTGGGAACTTCGAGTGAAGACAGAATCATCAGTCAAGTCATCCCTGGGGAAAGAGACAAACATCACTGAGTACAATGGACTTGGAAAGAGCAAGACTACACAAGGCTATGAGACTGACGGTGGAAAAGGAGGCTACAGACTATTTACAACAGGAGATGCCAGGGTAGCTCAACAGGTTGAGTGCACTTGCAATCATGAGGTCCAGGGATCAATTCCTGGTCCTGGCTTGTGCAAACCCACATGCTGAACTGTGGCGTGCAACTAGTAACCACTGGGATGGTGGCAAAGGTTCTTGCCTCCTATTAGGGAGGCCTAAAGTTTGGTTCTGCCCCATGTGGCCCACATCCACCTGTGTGGAATGAAACTATGTCAAAAAACTAATGATATACAACTATGGAGACTGCTCTGGGTCCTCCCCTCTTCTCTGTCTCTCTCTCTCATCATCTCCCAAAGAATAAAATAAATCTTACAGAAAAAAAATGTTTACAACAAAGAGGATAATCATGAAGTCCAGGAACCAAAAAAAATAAAAATAAATAAATAAATAAATTTATATATATGTGTGTGTATATATATGTATATGTATACACACACACACACACACACACACACACATATATATATATATATATATATGGAACATTTACCTCTCTCCAGGGTTATAAGCAGTTTCAGCCTTCAACCAAAGGGAGATATTACTAATTTATACAGACAGAGCTCTTAGGCTGATTTCTTTGACTAGACTTTGAGGATGCAGAGTATCATGTCAGGATTTGGAAGATGTGAAAATAGCACTATCAGACTACAAAGAGCCCTGGGTTACACTCAACACTAGCTAAATTCTAGCTCTTTGCTACTACAAGTATGGTCTGAATCAGCAGCACTAGTATTATCTGACAACTTTTAGAAATGCAGGTTCTGGGGAAGCCGGGATAGCTCAGTGGGTTGGGCGCTCACTTTGAAGCGCCGGGGACCGGGGATCAAATCCCGGCCCCGGCCCGTGTGGAACCATGTGCTGAACTGGGAGCTCCCTCAGTATATTTCTCTGTCTCTGTCTCTGTATCTCTCTCTCTCTCTCTCTCTGTCAAAAATAAATAAAAAATATTTAAAAAAAAAGAAAAAAATAAAGAAATGCAGGTTCTCAGGCTCCACCCATGCCTACTAAATCAAAACATGCATTTAACCAAGATTCCCAGGTGATTTGTATGTAGGCAAGAGGAATTAGGAGATAAGAATTTCATGAATGGAACTTGTAATGGGTACTTTGATAACCGGGGGAAATCAACCTTATACCCATAAGTGCCTTTACACAACCTGGGCATACTCCCTTTTCAGAATAAGTTACAGTCTACACACAGAAATGTCAAGGTGAGGACACTGATAACCCTGACAATCTGGCTGTAATCAAACCTCAATATAAAATTTAACAGATTCAGTAAGGGAAGAAAAAGAATTTTGGAATCTCAGGATTAAAATAAACAACTACAAAAAAAGGTGGAGATAGCTTGTTTCATTAGCTGAAATCTGAACTCACTGTCAGAAGGCATCATGAGAATGCCCATGCCCTGGTTTCAGTGAACAGTAATTATGCACACAAGCCACACTGAGCAAGAGTGCAGGGGGCAAAAAGCCAAAAGAATGGCCTGGTATCTCCTTTTAGAACCTTAATCTCACTTTCTCTAAAATAGACTTGTCTCTCTGAAATACATGACCTGGGGAAAAAGAATATTATCCCAAACTCCCTAAGGGAAATTTTAATTTCCATAACTTAACAACAGACAACTGGCTATCTAAAGAACACATGCATAACGAAGCTGATGAAAAAGGAGGTGACACCCTAGGTCTAACAAGAGGAAATGCTACAGTTACCGTACCTCAAAATGTCAGCAAGGAAGGAAGACAATCACATCATGCACTACACTCAAGACTGCCCACTCAGTCATCTCCCAAAATAGAAGCAGCCAGAGGGGCAAGGGCTGTTGCCTCAATTAAGTGATATAGTCACATCCCTTGAAGCCCTATCTTCAGAAGCTTCAGTGTTTTATGACACAGGACTGTACCACCTTGCCTCAATGCATCAAATAGCCACTGGAGCTCTGAAGTAAATACTACCAAAGGGCAGCACTGGTGCTCACACTTCCTGCCCAGCTGTCCCCCACCGGCCTGCCTATGCTCTGTGTACCACTGCATGGACAGACAGTCTGTTTGAAAGAATATTACATTGATTTACTGCTCCTACCAATCATCTGTGAAAACTCCCAGTGTGCTGGGCAGATACCATCACAGACACGGTTCTCAGCTCTTAGAAACTGAATGCTTTTCCTGCACTCCCGTCCTTATTCTTTTACTTTTGCAAGTTGAAAAACATCTAATGTGATTATTTACTTCCCATATATAGTTAAGTCCCTGGTACCTAAGATCTATATTGAGTACTCTGTGGAGTATATTTGTCCTTCCTCAGCACTCAACAGTTGTAAAGTAATAACTGAATTTAAATAGTTTTTAAAGATCTTTCTATTAATGCTTATATATTTAATATGGAGACAAACGCTACACATGAATTTATCTAAACCATTTCTGAATTGATAGTTCATCCTGAACAAGCTAAAAAATAACACCATTAGATAAAAATTTCCTACTTTGTACAGAACTTTCCTTTGCAGAAGGTATCTCTATTACCAGTATTTTAGAATCCATATCATCTCAACTGTTTTTAACTTGGGGGACTCTGTGTACGTCCCCTCAGCTTTCCCCTTTCCAGTTGCACCAATGTCCTTTTTGATTTTTCTTCAACATAATTCTTTTAGAAACAAAGTCTATATCAATATACTCTCCCCACTGAGAAAACCTTTTATGTTACACTCTGTACTGGACAGAGGACATTAACTTCACTGCTGGCACCACTTTTTCAAATACATTATTCAGAAAACAGCAACATTTCCACCTTCAACCACTACTATTATAGTCCTGCCTCGGATGAAGCTTACCTGTCCATGTCCTCCAAATTATCCACTGGTGATCCCAGTCGATCACTAAGCCGCTGCCGTTCTGGTACACTGACACAGAAGTGGTCATTGCCAACAGTGATCCTTAAGCTCTGTTCCAAAGAAGAGTCAGAGCGCAGACCAGGAGAGCGTCTCTACAAAAAGTAAAATATAAGAGTCAATAGGTCAAGACACCCTTATATCCAAACCGTTCTCCTCCTTAGTCACAGAGTTGTAGTCCAACAAGATAAGAAATGGCTATGGTAAAATACTACTCCAAAATTAGGGCACTTTTTAAAAACTTAGCATTTTCTTAGACGAAAGCCCACACTTCCAACTCTCACAATCAGTGACCTCTCCTTCTTTCATTTATTGGTAATGGGCATGGGACTAAAGGAATGAATTAAGTCTACTCTCAGAACCTATATATTTCTTGTGAATGAGGCAAGGCAAAAATAGCTGAAAGTTGATAAGTGCTATTTATAAAGTCATTAAAAATAACACAAAAGAGATTGTGAGAAAGGAGCTACTTCTAATAGGATGGTTAGAGAAAGCTTTCTGAAGTGATACCATTTAACCTAAGGCTTGAATAATGAGATGTCAGTCTTACAAGGAACAGGTAGAAGGATGTTTCAGGCAAAAAGAACAAGCTCTGCAATGAGTTTAGGGTGTTTTGGGTAACAAAAGGCAGCCACTGTAACTGCCTAATAGTGACAGAAGAAAAGACAGGCAGAAGCCAGTTAGGAAATTTGGACTTCATTCTTAAAAATAAGGAGTTTCAAGCAGGGTAATGATAGGATCTGACTACATTCTTCCTCCAGATGCTCACATTTCTCACATCCTCATTTCCTTCAGGCCTTTATTAAAAAGTCACCTTCACCTATTAATAAAGGATTGGTTTATAAGTTAAAAAAAAAAAAAAAAAAAAGTCACCTTCGGGGATGCTGGGATGGCTCAGCAAGATGAGCACTCATCTTGCAGCCTCAGGGTCCAGGGATCGAATCCTGGCCCACATGGACCCATGTACTGAATTGGGGTGTGTCCCCAGTTTGGTTCTCAACCGGTGAGCTTCCCATGTGGGAGGCCCCCGGCTGGTCCTGTCCTATGCAGTCCTGCACCCACCAGTGAAAATTATGTAAACTAAGGATGTGCAACTATGGTGACTACTCTGGGTCCTCCCTCTTCTGTCAAAAATAATAAATCTTTTAAAAATGTCACCTTCCCAGGAGGCTGTCCCTGGCTACCCTATCAAAAATTTTAATTCCCGTCTTTCTTATGCATTTAACATGTCATAAAGTATTCTACTTCTCTTATTTATAATACAGCTTCCTCTGCTAGAACATAAGTTCTCTGAGGGCAGGGGTTCTTAACAGTTGTTCACTGTTATATCCACAGTACCCAGGACAGCTCCTAACATGTGGCAGATGTTCTCAAACACTTCTCAAATGGATAAAGGTTTTAAAAAAATCATTTTGATTGTTGGGTACAGAATGAACTGGAAAGTAACAAGAGGGGAGTATAAAGAAACTTAATGTAATAATACAGGCAAGACATAATAGGGTTTGGACTAGAGTGATGGCAGGAGGAGGGCCGTTTTGGCAATGTATTTTGGAGGCAGAGCTGATAGGTTAAATTAATCTGACAGATCAGGCTTGGGAGAAGGGAGACTATCACTGTTTCTGGCTGAGCAATGAGTGATATAATTTACTGAGACAGGAAAGACTGGAGCAAATAGGTTGTATATTGGAGAAGAAAAGGGAGGTTATGTTAATAAGTGTTCTGTTTTCCTTGTTTCCTCTAATAGTAACTAACACTCAGACTATAGCTGCTCATCTATGAATATCTTAACCTAGCAACAAGTCAATTTGCCCATGGCCAGAGTGCCCAGAGCATACTGTTAGAGAACCACTCAAGAAATCAGAAACTTTGTCATGGGGTTTTAAAAAAGATTGGTGAACTGAAAATAAAAATTTCCAAAACACCCGACCCTCACCAGAGGCTCTATAGAGTGATGATTATGGACAGAGGTCAGAATTATTTCTAAACTAAACATTTAAATCTCATGTTCTGTCCCTCTCGCAGGGAAACATAACGGTAAAAATATCATGGGTGCTGGGAGCCACGCAGAGAGGAACTGAATCACAGCTCCATCATTTCTTAGTGTGATTGTGGTTAAATTACTTAAAGCTCTCTGGGTTCCTCAGCTGTTCTTTAATAACTTATAATTTTAACTGCCTCGCCTCAAAGGTTTGTGAGTGTTCAAAGAGAATGTGTCAAGTGAAGAGCTAAGCATAATTTCTGCCACGTAACTCAGTGCTAGCAGTTATTATAATACGACCGTATATGTTCCAATTTAGATAACTAACAGTTTACAGTCTAGGTCACGGTTTAAGCAACTCTAACTCGCCACAAAAACATTTCAGCGTCTTCTCTCAGATAGGGGCATCTCAAGCCTACGGGGATACAAAACCACGGAACTCTGAGGAAGGATCAACTACTGAAAAAGTACCAGGCACAGGGTTGGGAGGAAATTCCCCTCACCCTGGCCAACTTTCCCAAACCTCACCCACAGGGACAGAAAACAGCCTATTCCCAGGGAACGGAGCACTGCCTCCCGGCCAGACGCCCGAACGGGTCCCGAGTCCGTTATCGTGCGAATGAAGCAGCTCTCGGAATTGACTGGGCGCCTCCAGGTTCGAGCGTCGCCGAAGGGGCCCCTGCGGGTAGAGGGAGTTCGGTTTTCGGACCCTGGCCTGGAGGCCTGGGGCGCCAGTGCGGAGGGGCTTTCTGGAAGCGGGAACCCCGGGCGACAGGGCAGGGGTATGGAGGGAGTCCCGGTCAAAGGATGGGATTACCGTACCCGGCTGCCGCTGTCGCCTGGATGGTCTCCACGGCCTTCCCGGGCGAAGTCGGAGCGGGATTCCCCCCGGCTGCTGCCTCGGAACCCGGCCGGACCCGGCGGGAAGAGTCGTCGGCCCCGCAGCGGGGACGGGGAGCCGCGACGGGCCCGCGGCGGGGATGGCGAGGCCCGGCGGCAGCGGGGTGGGGATGGGGAGCCGCGGCGACCCCGTGGCGAGGGCGGCGAGGCCCGGCGGCCACGGTGCCCTGAGGGCGAGCGGGGCCGGCGAGCCGGGATCCGCGACGAGGAGCCGGAGGGCGGCGGCGGCGAGGTGCGGCGAGCCGGGCCTAAGGCGCCGGAGCTGCGGCCCGTGCGCGGGCCGCTCCCGCTGCTCTCTTTAGGCCGGTGTGAAGAGACGGAGGAGCGGGCGCCGCTGCGGTACATGGCTCCGGCAACAGCGGCCGCGGCGGCGGCTGCGAGCTGGGAGGGGGCGGGCCCTGGACGCGGGGCCCCAACGCGCCGCCGCAGCTGCAGACTTGGCCGCCAGGGTCGCCGCGCACCGCCCCCGGAGCCGGAGCAGCCCCCTCCCCTCGGCCCCGCGCCGCCCAGGCGGGCCCCAGCGGAGCGCGCCCCCGCGGCCGCGGCTGGCGGTGGGAGGGCGTGCACAGGCGCCCGACACACCCCCACCCCCGCCCTTCGGGGCTCCCCGCTTCTCCACTCAGGGAGCCGCCTCAGGACCTACTAGCCGGGAGAAGCGCGGAAGCCTGCGCGAGGCAGGGCGAGGAGAGGGGGACGGAAGTAGAGCGCGCGACCTGCACGCCACACGCCCCGCCTCCAAGCTGGCAAGATGGCGGCGGCTGGGCCTCCCACGTCCCCGCCCCCCGGAGGCCACGTGACCCCAGGAGCCTCCGCGTAGCTCGAAAACCCGCAGAAGAGAGGAGCGTTAGCGGGGTCCCTCTTCCCAGATTTGCTAGAGGCCTTGGGTCGCGGCGGGGTTTGAGGCTGTACGAGCACCCTCACCCTTCCCCGCGTCCTCCAACTCTTAATTTACCTGGGGACAATTATTAGGTATAAATGATAGGAATATAAATAGCCCTGAAAACATTAGGCGTGTCGGAGGTTATGCACCGCGATAGGAGCGACCAACGAACTCTCAGTTACTTTCCAGTTGGCCTGATTTCTAGAGGTTGATGTTGGCAATGGGCAAGTGCAGAACGGGGGCGAGAATTCAACCCAAAGTAGACATCAGAGTACATTTTTACTCTCAACCAGAACAGTTATGGTCATGTGGAAGATCACCCACCACCAGGAGTCCACATCATGACAGAGGCCTGGAGACTTTTTGAGCGATTCACAACTGCCTAATTTATGATCAGAATTTTCCTGGATACCTGCTTGTAAGAGTAGTCTTCCCAGTCTCAGGGCCCTGCATACTAAGTACAAAATTTAAGAAGATAATACACAAAAGAAAAACAATGGTCGAAATACGCAAAACATTTAGGTTAAACTCTCCAAATTAAAACAATGTCTAAACAATTTTCATCTATCAGCTAGAAACACGATACCTGAAATTAGTATAAAAATTGTTCCTGACTTCAAAGAAAAACAAAGAAATTTAGTTATAAAAGATTTCCATTTTCTAATTTACATGCTTATGTAGTAAATTTAAAATGTATCCAGTTTCACATATTTTCATAATGGCATATACTTACATCATCGATCAGTAAAAATAAAGTAAAATATTTACTGGTTGATTTTCTTCCTTTTTTTTTAAAAGATTTATTTTATTGAGTTTTAACAGAGAAACAGAGACAGGGAGAAAGGGGAGGGCCCAGAGCAGTCTCCATAGTTGACATTAGTTTTCCCTATAGTCTCACTCCACAGGTGGGCACGGGGCTGCGCAGGGCAGGAACCGGGCTAGGAGCCTCCCACATAGGTCCTGGCAAGAACTGAACTGGGGACACACCCCAGTTCAGCATGTGGGTGGGCGATTTGATCCTCAGTCCTTGGGGCTTCAAAGCTAGCGCTTAACCCACTGAGCCATCCCAGCTTTCCCTGGTTGATTTTCTTACACTCAGCTTACTTCACGCCTTAACATTACCTGCCTGCTCCCATGAGTACCGGTATTTGAATTTCCTGTTTGTGATTTTTGGGTTTTGTGGCTCAAAGAGACCTTAAGCATATCAAGCTTATTAATAGTCTTCTATATATGCTTTAACACTTCAATTATTTTGTATTCAATATTTACTTTGCCTGGGACTTTATGTATGAATCCTCACATAATCTGTGAAATTGTTTGAAACATGAATTGAGATTACCTGTACTTGTATACTGGGAAGTCATAGGGAGGGAATGAGCTACCCAAGTACTGAGTGAACCCAGCCAAATGCTAATTATACACATCTCAATCCAATTATGTTGTTTTCTTTTGGTTGTGTTACAGTGAAGAGATTTTTTTTTTTTAATGTGATTTCTTTGTGAAAAGAAAGCTAAATACCAAGATTGATGGAAGTAAAAGCAAGTAAAGAAGTATGAGAAAGTGATGGCTCTTAACCAAAAAAATATGAGTTATATGTATGGTTTCTGAACAGTGTAGAATGTATTTCACATGTGTCCTGTGAAACAGAGACCTGCACTCAGAGATTCAAATACACAAGCTCCGCAGCATAAAAGACCTGTCAGAGAAGGGTAACAGTCTATGTATGTGAAGCTGCCATATAAAATAGGTGTTTCCCATGAGGGAGCCCCTCAGTTCAGTTCTCGCTCCCCACTTTGGCTCCTGTCTCAAGGGGGCACGCCTCCCGTGTGGGAGGTTCCCTGCACAGCCCCCTACCCCTCTGTGGAACGAAACGATGTTGAAAACTGATGATGTGTAACTATGGAGACTGCTCTGGGTTCTCCCCTTTATCTCTGGTGGAGAACCTGGGACAGGTTTTCAACTTAAAGCCAAGGACACCCTTGCCACTGTATACAAGTTGGATAAAACTATTGCCAAACTTCTGCTTGGGGCTATAGCTTTATGGGAAGCTATGAGCCAAGTAGGTGGGAGGACAAAAATGTTGACACTCTTTAGATAAGAACTGAGCATCTCATGACTGGAATGGCAATTCTCTAATATCACCTGTGTTCCTATACACCAGTAATAACCAATTAGAAAATACAATTTTATATTAAAGATGGCAAATTCAATCCATGCATTTATCACTATTAAGTTCCTAAACCCCATTAAAATGACAGGAAAGGGTTTCATTTATCTTTTTAAGAAGGTATTAACTCATTTCATTTCTTTTCTTTATTTTTTTTTTTATTGTTTTTGACAGAGAGAGAGAGAGAGAGAGATGCAGAGTCAGAGAGAGAACTGAACTGGGGGAACTCCCCAGTTCAGCATATGGATTCGCATGGGCCCCGACCGGGATTCGATCCTCAGCGCTGCAAAGTGAGCGCTTAACCCACTGAGCCATCCCGGCTTCCCGTATTAACTCATTTCTGCAACCTGAAAATGTGAGGGAGAGAATGCCCCATGGGGTAGAATTTTTATCAATGAGAGACCTGAGCCAATGAATAATTTCCCCTTTTATTTCTTGCCTTGTCTCACTTCTAAATTATTATTTATTTTTTTTTAAGATTTGTTTATTTATTTTTGACAGAGAGGGAGAGAGAGAGAGAGAGAGAGAGCGATACAGAGACAGAGAGAACTGAACTGGGGGAACTCCCCAGTTCAGCATATGGGTCTGCAGGGGCCGGGGCCCGGGCCGGATTCAATCCTCGGTCCCCGGGGCTGAAAAGTGAGCTCTTAACCCACTGACCCATCCCGGCTTCCCCTCTTGTCTCACTTCTAAAAGGATGATCTTGAGATGAAGTTTGCTTATTGAGGACACAACCCCTAGATCCAGCAATCAGTTTAGTTTAGTGGTAACCAGGTTGATGAAACATACCAGGCCTGACAATTAAGTTTGAGAAATTGCCACTGTGCGCTTATGTTGGCAGCACTATACAAACAACTCAGTAAGGTTTCATAACGTTGGTGTATCAGTGTCTCACAGCTATGTTTGGGTCAACGTGTGGCAGTGTCTTGCTGAATGGCGTTCATTATTGTTGTGTGTTTTTCTATGCAGTCATGAGAATGTAAGAGCTTGAATTAGAGCAATAAACAAACATTAAATTTCTTGTTAAACTTGGCAAGAATGGAAGTGAAATCAGGGACATATGTTAGTCCAAGTTTATGGGGATAATGTCATGAAGAAAACGGCAGTTTACAAATGAATTCAATGTTTTTCTGAGGGCAGAGAAAGCATCACTTATGAGCAGAGATCAGGGTGGCCAGTAATTAGCAGAACTGACGAAAACATTGCAAAAATTATTTGAATTGTTCATCAAAATCATCAGCTGACTGTGAGAAGTGTAGCAAACCAAATAAATATCAACAGAGACTCTTACCTGAAAATTTTGGCATGAGAAAGATGTGTGCAAAAACGGCCCCAAAGGAGCTCACTGATGAACAAAAGCAAAGGAGAGTCAAAGTTTGCCAAGACCTTTTGGAGAAGCAAGACGATGTTTTGGGCTGTGTTATCACTGGTGATGAAGCATGGGTGTACCAATATATGATCCTAAAACAAAATGTCAAAGTGCACAATGGAAGTCAGCCAATTGTCCATGACCAAAAGAGTTACATCAATCCAAATCAAGAGTCAAAATTATGTTGTTAACCTTTTTTGATATTGGAGGACTTATTCATTATAAATTGGTACCAAATGGACAATCAACCAATTTGACTATTTAGAAGGGCTGAAAAGGCTGCGTGAAAAAAGTTAGATGAAAACGACCTGAACTTTTGGCCAACAATTCAAGGCTCTTGCCTCACAACAGTTAGGGTTCCAGATATGATTGAGATTCTGCCAAACAGATGCACTTACATTAGACTTGAATTTAAGACTGAATTAACTGAGTTAAGTCGAGAGGAGGCAGAGTGGGAAGTATCCACATGGCTGCTGTGGATCATGGCAGAATAAGTGTGATTCTGTTTGCTGTTGTGATGGTTTCCTGCAGTGGCAGTCATAGCTTACCCAAGCACAGCAAAATCAGTGAGACTCTGGGGACAGGAGGTTGCTCCTGCAAGCTGCAAATAAAACTTATTCCTCTAGCACTTCCAAATATTCTACAAGTTACTTAATCCTTGTTAATAAATTCTTTTTCCCTTTGAGTGGTATCTGTGGAATGCAGTTGAAGCCTGACAGATAGTCTCACATTTGGAACCCATCTTGAGCATTTCATCCACATTACTTTTCTCCAAACTTCCTTTCACTATTACTCTTAATTCTCCATCTAGCTAAACCATTAACCTCTATCAAAAAATCAGTGTAGATATTTACCTCAGGCCCTCTCACCTTCTGTGAAAAATAGATAGATGTATTTCTTGAAGTCTTACCTATTCCCAAAGTCCTCCGAGGTCACCCTTGATTTGGGGTCATGATTTTGCAGCCATCCATTTCTTCTTAATGCCAGCATATCAGGTAAAGACAGGGCACATCTCATCAGGTTATGGTGGTGGAATAAGTAGTAATGCAGCAGGAGGAGGGTTTGGGTTCCATGAGACACTTGTATTTTCAGGATCTGCTTAAGACTCATCTTGTATGTATTATTTTTACTTCATGATAGATCCATACTCAGCTTCCTACCTGGGAGGACCACATAGTAACCAGCTTATGATGAAGAGCTTGAGTTCCATGGTCATTCTGTGTCTAAGGCCCAACAGCAAGCTGGGAGCTGATTCTCAAAAAGAGACTATTTACTTGCCAAAGGTCATGGCCAAAGAGCCTCTGTTGTGATTTTCCTGTCACAGCCTGCCACAGGTTCCATGCAGCACCTCAATCTTCCACAAACACTATGAAGATTAAAAGGATAATAAGACCATGTGGCACTGCAGGCTGAACCAGCTGTGGAACCTTCTTTTCCTCTGAGACTCACTCAAATGTGGCTTTAACTCAGGTGACCAGGTACGGAGGTCAGAGCAGTACACACAAATATGGTAAATATTGTCTCTAAACTTACTCGAGTACTGTCTCTTGTTTTTTTCATTTATTTAGGCAGCACAAAGAAGGCAGCTTGTCCTTCATTTTGGAGAGGACACTGTATATAAAACCACAGCACACCAAGAAACTCCAATTAAGTGAAAAGCCTTTGTATACTGTGGTGTCCCTGCCCGTTGGTGTACATGTGTTTCCTAAAGCACACAAAGTACCTGCTGTTTAATACTTTATAGGTCCCGTCAGTCTGATGGCATCAATTCAGTGGACCAGTTCTGTCTGATTTGTCTACAAATCAGGGGTTCCTACAAACTCCTTTCTCAGGTTTGATAATTTGATATAACGGCTCATGGGACTCAGAGAACATCTTACTTACTCTTATTTATTTATTATAAAGAGTACAAATGAACAGCCAGATGAAAAGACACATAAGATGAGGTCTAGAAGGAGCCTGACCACTGTGTGCCACCCTTCTGGTACATGGATGTGTTGACCAACCCAGAAGCTCTCCAAATCCCATAGTGCAGGGACTTTTATGGCAGCTTCCTCACATTGACATCACTGATTACTAACTCCATCTCAGCACCTTTCTCTTCTTCAGAGGATAGGGGATGAGGCTGAAGTTCCAAGCTTTTAATTATGGTTTGGTCTTTCTGGTGACAGCCTCAATCCTGAAGCTGTTCAGGAGCCCACCAACAGTCACCTCATTAGAAAAAAGGCACGCCAATCACCCAGGAAATTCCAAGGGATTTAGGAGCTCTGTGTCAGGAACTGGAAAGAGAGAGACCGAATATATATTTCTTACTATGCTGCAACCAGCAAGATATCTTGTGAGATGGGTAAGATGGTTAAGATGTGTATGTACTAAATTGTGGCACAGAGACAGAGAGTTCATGTAACCGCGAGTTAATATGTAACTATATATTGTTGTGTATTCTATCTGTTGTTTTCTCTTAATTAAGTCAAAAAATGAAAAAGAAAAAAGGCTTCGTCAGCTCAGTATACTCTTTGTGCCCCTCCTTTTTTAGTAACACTCCCCTGCGAAAGATGGATCCACTATTCTGACTTCTAATATCCTTGATTAGTTTTTCCTATTCTTGAACTTCATACACCAGCAGTATATGAGCACTACAGTTGCTCCATAACCTGGCCAGATTTTGGTATTGTCAGCTTTTCTTTTCAATTTTAGCCTGCTAAAGTAGGTTTGGTGCTATTTTAACTGTGTTTTCTCAGAGTCTATATTTGTCTATTTGGTATCCATTGATCAGAGATCCAGACTAACAGACAAAGCTGCTTATATCTCCTCTGCAATGCAGCTTTCGCAAGCATGCAAAGATCATATTACAAACCCTCTAACTCTCTCCTTTATCTAACTCTCACACACCAAGTCAATATTTCCCCTACCCTACCTAAATCACCTTGGAATTAGTGCCAGACAACTAGAGCCCACTCCTGTAGACTAGAGCCTATGAACATCCTAAACTGTTCACTTTGCCCAGCCTTGCCTTTCTTGCAAAAACCTCAATAAAGGCTGTGGCCTATGCTTTCCCCTCACTTCTGCTTCTGCCTCCTGTCCAAGCCTGGTGCTTCCCCATGTAGCTCTGAATGGCATTTATGTCCCCTTCTTCTAAATATTCTAAGTAATAAAAAACTTCTCCTAATGGCATTAGCCTCTTCATGTTCTCATTCAGTCACCTATGTGAATCCTATAGACACAATTGATTTGAGTACTATATCATTTTGGTATAATTTCCATGTTCTTAATAACAAATGAGATTGAGTATATTTTATTTTATATTTTGGGGGGTCATTCAAATATGGATTGCTTGTTTGATTCTCTTGCCTATTTTTCTATTGTATTGCCTAATTGATATTTTTTAAGATTTATTTTATTGTTTTGACAGAGAGAGAGAGACAGAGAGAAGAGAGAGGGCCCAGAGCAGTCTCCATAGCTGTACATCATCAGTTTTTGTGACAGTTTCATTCCATACAGGTGGGCGTGGGGCCATGCAGGGCAGGAACCGAGCCAGGGGCCTCCCCCATGGGAAGTATGCCCCAGCAGTAAACCAAACTGGGGGCTTCCCACATGGGAAGCATGCCCCAGTTTAGCATACCGGTCCCCATGGGATGGGACTTGGACTCAATGTTCAGACCCCAGGGCTGCAAATTGAGCACATAACCCGCTGATCCATCCCAGAATCCCTCTTCTTTCTTATTTATTTATTTATTATATAGTTAAATTTATTGGGGTGACATTGGTTCATAACAATTACATTGTTTCCAGGTGTACAATTTCACATTACATTGCCTATGCATTGCATTATGTGTTCACCACCCAGAGTCAGCTCTCTTTCCATCACCATGTATTTGATGCCCCTTCCCTACCATGCCCCCCCCGTCCCCCCTGCCACTCTTCTACCCACATCCCCCTTACTCTCAAGTAACCACTAAACTATTGACTGTGCCCATGAGTTTTTGTTTCTTTGTTACTTTCAGTTTTATATTCCGCCTATAAATGAAGTCATGTATTTCTTGATTCTTTTAGTCTGACTTATTTCACTTAATAAGATGGTTTCCATGTTGTCACAAATGGCTGTATTTCGTCTTTTCTTTTCTTTTTTCTTTTTTTTAATATTTATTTATTTTTATTGTTTTTTGACACAGAGAGAGAACTGAACTGTGGGAGCTCCCAGTTCAGCATATGGTTCCGCACGGGCAGGGGCCGGGATTCGATCCCTGGTCCCCGGCACTGCAAAGTGAGCGCTTAACCCACTGAGCCATCCCGGCTTCCCCTCATCTTTTCTTATCATCGAGTAGTATTCCCATTATGTAAATGTACCATAACTTCTTTATCCAGTCATCTATCAGAGGACACTTTGGTTGTTTCCACAACTTGGCCGCTGTGAATAGTGCTGCAGTGAACATTGGGGTACATATAACTTTGCGAACTAAGGTTTTCAGGTTTTTTGGATAGATACCCAGGAGAGGGATTGCTGGGTCATATGGCAATTCCATTTCTAATTATTTAAGGAATCTCCATACTGCTTTCCATAGTGGTTGTACCAGTTAACATTCCCACTGGCAGTGTATGAGGGTTCCTTTTTGTCCACAGCCTCTCCAGCACTTGTTAGTCCTTGTCTTGTTGATTATAGCCATTCTAACAGGTGTGAGGTGGTATCTCATTGTGGTTTTAATTTGCATTTCCCTAATTGCTAGTGATGCTGAGCATTTTTTCATGTATCTGTTGGCCATTTGTATGTCCTCAGGGGAAAAGTGTCTGTTTAGGTCTTCTGCCCATTTTTTAATTGAATCGTATATATTTTTGTTGTTGAGTTGTACGAGTTCTTTATATATTTTAGATATTAGCCCCTAATCAGAGGCATTGTTTGCAACTATTTTCTCCCATTCAATTGGTTTCCTTTTTACTTTGTTGATGGTGTCCTTTGCTGTATAGAAGCTTTTTAGTTTGATATAGTCCCATTCATTTATTTTTGCTTTTACTTCCCTTGCCTTTGGGGTCAAGTTCATAAAGTGCTCTCTGAACCCAAGGTCTATAAGGTTAGTACTGATACTTTCTTCTATGAACTTCATTGTTTCCAGTCTTATCTTTAATCCACTTTGAGTTAATTTTGGGATATGGTGACAGTTCATAGTCCAGATTCATTCTTTTGCATGTGGTTTTCCAATTTTCCCAGCACCATGTACTGAAGAGGCTTTCTTTTCTCCATTGTATATTTTTTGCTCCTTTGTTAAAGATAATCTGTCCATATATTTGTGGGTTAATTTCTGGGTTTTTGATTCTGTTCCATTGGTCTATATGTCTATTTTTCTGCCAATACCAAGCTGTTTTGATTATTGACACTTTGTAGTATAGACTGAAGTCAGGGAGTGTGATGCCTGCAGCCTTATTCTTTGTTTGGAGGATTGCTTTGGCAGTTCAGGGTCTTTTGTGGTTCAATATGAATCTGATGATTTAAAAAATCTATTACTCAAAAGAATGTCTGTGGGATTCTGATGGGAATTGCATGGAATCTTTATATTGCTTTAAGTAATACGGCCATTTTAACTATGTTGATTCTTCTGATCCAGGAACACAGAAAATCTTCCCATTTCTTTGTGTCTTCAATTTCTTTTAGTAGTGTCTTACAGTTTTCCACGTATAAGTCCTTCACATTCTTTAAGTTTATTCCTAAGTATTTTATTCTTTTTTTTTTTACCTCAAAAGATATCATTTTCTCATTCCTTTTTCTGAAGTTTTGTTGTTTGTATATAGAAATGCTGTGGGGGAAGCTGGGATGGCTCAGCGTGTTAAGCGCTCGCTTTGCAGCCCCAGACCCCAAGGATCAAATCCCAGCCCCGACCCAGGTGGACCCATATGCCAAACTGGGGTGTACCCCCATTTCAGTTCTTGCCAGGGCCTACGCGGGAGGCTCCTGGTCCAGTTCCTGCCCTGCGCAGCCCAGCACCCACCTGTGGAGTGAAACTATATGGAAAACTAGTGCTGTCAACTATGGAGACTGTGCTGGGTCCTCCCCCTTCTCTCTCTCTCTCTGTCTCTCACTCTGTCAAGAAACAATAAAAATAAATCTTTTAAAAAATGCTGTGGATTTGTGTACATTGACTTTGTATCCTGAAACTTCACTGCATTCATTTATTATTTTTAATAGTTTTCTGGTGGCGTTTTTAGGGTTTTCTATATAAAGGATCATGTTATCTGCAAAATGTGAGTTTAACTTCTTCATTCCCAATTTAGATGCTTTTTATTTTTCTCCTGCCTGATGGCTCTGGCTAGATCTTCCAGCACTACGTTGAATAGCAGTGGTGACAGGTGACATCCCTGTCTTGTTCATGATTTTAGAAGAAAAGGTTTCAGTTTTTCTCCATTCAGTATGACATTCGCTGAGGGTTTGTCACATATGGCCTTTATTATGTTGAGATACTCCCCTTCTTTTTTTAAAGATTTTTTTTTAATTTAATTAATTTATTTATTTTTGACAGAGAGAGAGAGAGAGAGAGAGAGAGAGAGAGAGATACAGAGACAGAGAGAGAGAGAACTGAACTGGGGGAACTCCCCAGCTCAGCATATGGGTCCGCATGGGCCGGGGCTGGGATTCGATCCCCGGTCCCCGGCGCTGCAAAGTGAGCGCTTAACCCACTGAGCCATCCCAGCTTCCCCAAGATACTCCCCTTCTATACCCATTTTATTAAGTGTTTTGATCATAAATGGATGTTGTCTCTTGTCAAATGCTTTTTCTGCATTGATTGATATAATCATATGGTTCTTATCTTCAATTTTGTTTATGTGATGTATCACATTGATTGGTTTGCATATGTTGAACCATCCTTGTGCCCTGGGATGAATACCACTTGATCGTGATGTACAATCTTTTTAATGCATTGTTGTATTCTATTTGCTAGTATTTTGTTTAGAATTTTTGCATTGGTGTTCATCAGAGAGGTACTGGCCTATAGTTTTCTTTGTTTGTGATGTCCTTACCAGGCTTTGGTATTAGGGTAATGTTGGCCTCATAGAATGAGTTGGGAAGTATTGCTTCTTCTTCAATTTTTTGGAAAAGTTTGAGTATAGGTGTTATTTCCTTATTGAATGCCTGGTAAAACTCATCAGTGAGACCCTCTGGCCCTGGACTCTTGCTTTTGGGGAGGTTTTGGATGATTGTTTCAATTTCCTTACTGTTGATTGGTCTGTTTAGGTTATCCAGTTCTTGATTCAGTCTAGGTAGAGTACATGTTTCTAAGTACATGTTTCTAGGTAGACACATGTTTCTAAAAATGTGTCCATTTCTTCTAAGTTGCAACATTTGGTGGCAGATAGGCCTTC
>PVKE010028871.1:0-20637 GCA_004027555.1 Craseonycteris thonglongyai
TGGACACACCCAATAACTTGGTGATTGCCTGAGGGAAGGGGAGGAGGGGGGAGGGAGAGAGGGAGGGGAGGTGGGAGAGGGCACCAGCATTATGGACACACTCAATGGTTTGGTGTTTACCTGGAGAGGAGGGAGGAGGGGGGAGGGAGAGTTGTGTGGGGAGGGGGGAGTGGGCACCAGATATATGGGGTTGGAGGGGCACCTGATTCTGGGAGCTGGGCACATAATGCGATGCATGGGTGGTGTGATGTGGAGTTTTGCATCGGGAAGCTATCTAGTTGTTACCAACCAATGTCACCCCATTAAATTTAACAATGAAATATAATAATATTAAAAAAAAAAAAAAGAATGATGACCAAGACTAAATGGATAAATTACTTAAAAATTATAGAAAGTCAACACTGGTTCCAAAGAAATAATGTAAATAATTAAAATTTAAAGATATTGAAATAATTGAAAACTCTTCTCCCCCAAAAAATGGTTGCAGGTAACTATTCTCAGATACTCAATATCAATATTAGGCTTTCTCATTTAAGTTAAATATTGTTATTTCTCTTAGCCTCAAGAGAAAAATGGAATTGGGCATATAAACATCTCTAGTTGAAAACATTTTTCAAAGATAATTGCTTCTAACTTAAAACTAATGACAATTTGCAGCTTGGAGTTGAATTTATCTCTGACCAGGAATATCTGCCCACAAGCTGTGGACAGACTGGGGAAAATCTCCTTGAGCTCAGAGATGAACCTCCAAAATCTATATAAAATTTAAATTTCACACTGCAAAGGTGGAGAATTAAATGTAATAAAACTGAGTCACGACTAGTTGATACACATAATTTGAAAACACACCAGTCCTACTGGTTGAAAAGGCGTTATGTGTTGGCTGAGTATCTCAGCACCCTCTCAAGGCATTACTCCTTTGGGGAGAACACCTGGCACTCTGAACAACTAACATGCGAATGGCCTTCGGAAAAGATACCCAGTCCCTTTCTAATCATTAAAATCTCTCAGGTCCATAGCCCCCCAGTTCCCTATGTTTATATATCTATGCCTTATTAATAACCCATAACTCTTAGGGAACTTTATTATTTTATTGAGAGATGGATCAGACTAAACAAATGGACAATCAAATGTGATTGAAATTACGCCTCTCCCAGGCTATTTCTTAAAGCAGTGTTTTCCAAAGTGAAGTTCCTAGACCAGCAGTGGCTGCAGCAGCATCACCACCTGGGAAGCTGTTAGAAATAGAAATTCCAGAATTCCACTGGAGATCTACTAAATCAGAAACTCTGCTGGTGAGGCAGAGCAATCTGGGCACTAACAAGCATCCCAGGTGATTCTGATGTACACTCAAATTTGAAAACCATGGGCCTTAAGGTCTACTACATGAAGCAGCTATTAGAATTTATTAAGGTGTTTGTCAGATAACATTGTTTTCTGTGGTGTGCCTGAATTTACCTGTCAGTTTTAAGAATTTTTAGTCTGCAACCTCAGTGGAATTACAGTTTTCAGGCCTCTAGCAGTTGTCAGACAGACAGCATGCAGCTTGTCACACTACCTCATGCTCAGCAATTGTCCTCCAAATGCTAGTAACCTGACAATCAGGATGACCCTGCCTTCCTTCCCAAGATCGTTAAATACAAATGCCCTGCACCCACTTCCAGTGATTCTTATTTAACAGGTCTGAGACAAAACCTTGGTATCAGCACTTCTAAAAACCCACAGCACATGCGTGCGCGTGTGCACGCGCGCACACACACACACACACACACGTGCCTAATATATTGATATACAGGCAGGGTTGAATACCAATGGCCTATAAAACCACTGCTATATAAAGATGAAAGAATCCAAATAGCTCTTCAGTTGGTGATCTGTGTGAGGGACGTTTAAACACCTCTGAGGATAAGTGCCCATGCTCTTCAGCTGTACCCTGCCCCACTTCCTCTTCACTTTCTAAGACTACCTACATAGGGACAAAAATTAAGAAGTGTAAATAACTAGAAGCATGAAGCTCTGTACCACCATGTCTCCCTTTTCTAATCTTGTAAATGAGTCTACACTCCAGGGATAACATCAAACGAGTCATTACTGAGGACCAGCATGTTGGTTGGCACAGGGACTGCTGAAAACTGGGGACCCAAAGAGAATAACATCTCACCAGAACACTTAACTGAAGCTTGTGCTCCCAGTCCCTGCATGACAACCTACTCGGCAGCTAAGAGCAGACACATTCAGGATCACCTCCAGGAACGCTTCTGTATCTGAAGAGAGAGTGTCCAGTCTTGCCAAATGCTCTCACCTTCATCACTTCCAAATGTTCTGAAATCTCCACAGGAAAGGATCTTCCCAACATAGAAATCTGATCTTAGTCCCTTCCCCTCTCAGCAGTTGACATATTTGCCCACGGAGATGGCAGCATCTGTACTGTTGCATTACACAGTGCCAAATCAATGTTGGCAATCATAGTCACATTCAAAAATCATCTGGAAATACATTTTGCCAATGCTTTTGTTCTGCTCAGTCAGACTCAGGATACAATTATAGTTCCCAGCAAAGTAACCAAAATCATGCTCTCATTTCCCGTCACTGCTGTGCCTCCCATCACTATCTTTCCACCCACCACCACCTCTAATGTTCATTAACCTTTAAAAATTCATAGCCTTGAGAAAATAATGTTAAATTTTAATGTATAAGTGTACGTGGCTTCATATATATGTGTCACAGGAAATATGAGTAACACATTTCACACACTGAAAAAATTTGTTTTTGTTACACTTGTTATGTACTGAATTGTGTCCACTCAGAAATTTATGTGTTGCAGTCCTAATCCCCACTACTTTAGAATGTGACTATATTTGGAGATAGCATCTTTAAACAGGTAAAGTTATGAAATCATTGGGGTGGACTCTACTCCAATATGATTCTTATCCTTATAATAAGAGGAAATTAGGACACAGGCACACATAGGAAAACCACATGAAAACAGAAGACAGTCACCTACAAGCCAAGGAGAGAGGCCTCAGAAGAAATTAACCTTAATATCTTGATATCTTAATATCTTAATATCTTAATATCTTGAAATCAAACTTTAACCTCCAGAAGTGTTAAACTTCTGTGTTTAAGCCACCAAATCTATGGTGTTTTGTTATGGTAGCCTTAGCAAACTAATACATTACCTTTCCATGACACACATTTTCACACATCTAGAGTCACCCACTTTCCTAAACATCCATTGCTATTTTATATTGATGCTTTCATTTGACCAGCATGCAAAATAGGATTTTTTTTTACAATGCAATTTTATTTCTCATCTAGGAGAGAAAGAACTATTTCTTTCTCTTCTTATAAATTCTTTGCATCTAGGATGGAAAAGAAAAGAAAGATAGAAAAATAAATATAGTTGAATTGAATAAGGGACCCATATGCTGAACTGTGGTGTGCTTCCCATGTGGGGGGACCCCAATTCGGTTTCTGCCAGGGCGAGCTTCCATGTAGGAGGCCCCCGGTTGGCCCCTGGCTCATGGGGACCTGTCTCCCATGCAGGAGGCTCCAGGCCCATCCTTGCCCCGCATGGCTCCATGCCCACCTGTGTGGAATGAAACCATGTCACAAAACTAATGACATACAACTATGGAGAGTGCTCTAGGCCCTCCCCCTTCTCTCTCTGTCTCTCTCTGTCTTTATCTCTCTATGTCAAAAACAATAAAATAAATCTTTTAAAAAATTAAAAATAAATAGATGAATCAGATGGGGCTTGGGCGACTCAAGGCCTTGGATCAAGTAATAGGTGGAGAAGTTACCAGGCCAATGATGTAAATACTGCCCTGAAACCCATGGAAGCCTGCATCTAACTCAACAGAGATGCAAACTCTCACAGGAAGCTTAAATTAGTGTGTGTGTGTGTGTGTGTGTGTGTGTGTGTGTGTGTGCGCGCGCGCGTGCGCGTGCGTGCACATGCACACACCTATGCACACACATGCACACTTTCCAAGGGACAGAAGGACAGGGCTAAGCACTATATTGCAGCTTGAGTTTGCCTAGGATCTGAAAGGAAGATGAAACTCTGAGCTGAAACCACTAGTATTTAAGAGAGAATGTCAAGAGAATAAAAGATTCCTTTGCCCAGAAGCCCCTTCACACTATATAAATCTTAGGTAGTATCAACGCAAGCCAAGTTTTATAGTTCTCAGTATAAATATAAAAAAGTCAAAGTTTTAGAGCAACTCTAATCAGCTGAGGTTGAGAAGCCAAATTACAAAACTATTCAAACAGAACAGACTGTCAGCACTAAAGAAGAAAGCTAATCATGTAAGATAATACCTCTTACTTCATAAATTATATAAATGCCTAACCACTATGCTGTACAACTGAAATGCATATATTGAATGTCAACTATAATGGGAAAAAAAATAGTCATGGGGCAGGGGGTGTAAAGTACAGCACAGGGAATATGGTCAATAATGTCATAATAACTACTTAGAATGCCAGCTAGGCAATAGACTTTTGGGGGTTATCACTTTATGAAATATATAAGTGTCGCATCACTATGATGTTTTGTATACCTGTAACTAATATAATATTGTATGTCAACAGTGATTGAAAAATAAATTTAAAAAAACATGATAAAATGTAAGGTGACCAACCGTCCTCCTTTTGGAAGTTCTGTCCTCCCTCAAAAAGTGTCCTCCTAGATGTCCTCCTTTTCGATATGTAATACTAGATCTCCTCCTTTTCTTTTACTATTTTTTTAGTTCTAAAATCAATTTCTTTCTTTTCTTTTCTTTCTTTTTTTTTTTTTTGGTTCTGCAATCAATTTTTTTTTTAAATGTTAATTTATTGGGGTGATGTTGATTGATAACAATTAGATAGTTTCCTGATGTACAAGTCCACATCACATCACCTATGCTTCGCATTATGTGCTCACCACCCAGGATCAGCTGTCCTCCTTCTCATTGGAAAAATGTTGGTCACCTTATAAAATGGGGAAAAAACACTCAATGATGTCTTCAAGATGATCAGCTGATTCTCATAAACAAGGTAACATATGACATCACTGGAAAACTGCTTGGAAGCAAAAGGTTCTGAGAGAGCAGTTGGATGGGGACAGGCAAAGCAGTTTAGGAGATAGTGTCAGAAAGATGGGAAGCAATGGAGATATATATAAAATATATGTAAAGTGAGTAAATATTCTCCATTTACGTCTGTTTATCTCTGAGGAGACATGAACCAGCAAAGACTATGTAATCAGCTACACAAGAAATGAGCAGGCCTGGAAACCAGAATCACTCTCATTCTCTGAAAATGGATCAAATAAAGATGAACCAATAGCAATATATGTTATTTATAAATAACATTCCTTTCCTTGCTAATATAACTTAATTTTTACAATAGCCCTAGGAGAAATACAAATGAAGAGAAATTGTCCCTCATTTTATAGATGGGAAAACTAGGATCCCAATTAGCAATAAAATCAGGTTCAGGACTCAAGACAACAGACTCCCTATTTCACAAGAGACACTAGAAGAGTTCATGTGATTCAAGAAAAGGGAATTTGGCCCCCAGTTTGTCCTCACCCTGCCCAGTTTGGCCCCTGGCTTGAGGGGGCGTGCCTCCCATGCAGGAAGCCCTCAGCCCAGTTCCTGCCCTGTGTGACCCCCCACCTACCTGTGTGGAACAAAACCATGTCAAAGACTGATGATGTACAACTATGGAGACTGATCTGGGCCCTCCAGCTTCTCTCTGTCTCTCTGTCTCTGTCTGTTTCTGTCAAAAACAAAATCTTTTTTAAAAAGTTTGGTAACAGAATTATTGAGAAGTGTAAAAATTCTGTTTTTAGTTTTTAAGTGTAAAACAAAAAATTGAATTTTATTTTTTATGGAAATCCCATTAAGTTATTAATAATATTCCTATTCCTAAGGTTTTTCAGTTACTACAAGATCTATAGAGGTCTGGGTCACCTTGCTTAAAAGTTATTTTTATGTCAGTTGAATATTAATTATTCTGTGCTTTAATTTGCATGCTTCATGTTACCATCATATTATATTGTTCCCCAAATTTACAAACCTGGGTCAAGGTCTCAAATAGTGGTTCATTGTAATAGTAGCATTATTACCATAGGTCATGTGGAAGAAATGTGAATTTAAGTAGTGAAATTGTGATTTTAGCAATTCCCCACAGCTATCCACTAGTGCACAAAAGGAAAGTGCAAATGGAAAATAAGCTGATGAATATTAGAAAGTCTGATTTGGGGGGTGAGCAATCCATTTTTCCGTTTTTCAATTTGGCACTTGTATATAAAACATTATCACGTAGCATTATGAAGCCAATGAAGTTCACACACCATTCTAAGTCAAAACACTGTGCCTTCACAAGGAAGAAAATTAATCTTTCCCATAATGAGTACAAAATAATGTTTTCCAGCATCAAATTCATTAATTTTGTGAAAAACATAAAGTAAAAACACAGAAGCACTATTCAAAGTTGCACACTTTCTAGAAAATGCAAATGTAAGTTACCATATTGCTAAGAAGGTAGCTAAACTGAGCACAAAATTAGTAACTTATGTGCAAAGGAAAGTAGAAAGAGCTATGTGGGCTTGTTTTTCAAAGGACACTAGTGGCTACAACACAATGTCAGTAGTATTCAATGTAACTGTGCAATGACTACCATTCTGTTCACAGTGACAGACACTAAACTTTATAACCACACATATCCACTGACAAAATGTGTGCATCTGCTCTTGGTATACTTGTATATGATACACACACACCCCACACACATACAAGAAACACTTTTCTGTTACCTTTTTTAACACGTTTACTCTAAAAAGCATATGTTATATAAGAGATTTGATTCCAAGAAAATATTTTCTGAGCTGTGATGAAAAATCAGCACTGAGCACCATTTATATGTGCAGCCTGGAGAGAAATCACCATGGAGAGAAATCGCTGTGAATGAAAGGTACTTGAATGCCAGCCAGTCCCATAGTGCTTCATGCACAGAAGGGTAGGAGAGCAACCTCATGCCTTCTAACCTCAATGTTTGGTTGACAAACATAGTGAAAACTGTGAAGATATTGTATCTTTCTTTTATATTTGATATCTAAAGAAATATTCCATAATTGTAAGACATTTTCACACTGACATGTACTTTCTGGACAGATGAAAGGTACAATTTACTAAGTTCTTCCTAGGTACTAAGCATTCTACTTGTCTCATTTAATTCTCATTGTCTCAATTCTCACCACAAACCCTGTGTAGAAGGCATTGCTCCTATTTTTAATAAAGCAACAAAGACTTAGAAGAGTTAAATAGCTGACACTTTGCTTAATGAAATTTAACTTGGGACTTGAAAGCTCTCTTATTTATTATATCTAGCACATTAAATTGGGTAATTTTTTAAAGATTTATTTCATTGTTTTGACAGACAGAGAGAGACAGAGAGAAGGGGGAGGGCTCATAACAGTTTTCATAGTTGTACATCATCAGTTTTCAACCTGGTTTCATTCCACACAGGTGGGTGGGGGCTGCGCAGGGTGGGAATTGGGCTGGGGGCCTCCTGCATGGGAGGTGTGCCCTCTTGAGCCAGGGACCAAACCAGGAGGCAAGAACTGAACTGGTGGCCTCCCTCATGGGAAGCACACCCCAGTTCAGCACATGGGTTCACACAAGTCAGGGCTGGGATTCGATCCTCAGTCCCTGGGGCTACAAAGTGAGCTCTTAACCCACTGAGCCATCTCAGCTTCCCAAATTGGGTATTTATTGTAGGATGGATGGATCACGAAGTCTTTATAGTCAGTACAGTATTCTATAATATCTATGAATATATAAGTAAAAGTATATAAAACTACAGATGAGATTGACAACTTCTATTCATAGATAAACAGATAAGAGAGTAGATATGTGTGTTTATTCAATGATAAACAGATAAGAGAGAAAGAGATATACCCTATTCCTTATAAAAAATGAAAATACATATTCTTCTCAGGCATACACTGAAAATGTTTCATACTGACAATGTAAATCCAGGCAGAAGCATATATCATTAAAATGTTAAGACAATCTGTGGCATGTATACAATCTCTACCACATCATAATTTGGAAGGCAATAAAATGAGGCATTAAAAACACTTTATATATTTGGAAAATTTAATGCACATTTCAAATAACTACTGGGTCAAGTAAGAAATTATAATAGTAAAAGATATTTAGAACTAAATGATAAAAACACTATAAAACATAACTTCTGTAATAAAATAGAAGAAGTACTTAGAAATTTTTAGTTTTGATTCCTATACTAGAAGAAAAGGCTGAAAATAAATTACTTAAAAACAATGTCTGGAGTAGAATTCCATGATCAAACACATAAATACTTCTGCAGCAAAACATGAATATTCACACAAAGTGGCATAGTGATTGTAAGTAGTATCACATCAGTTCAGGATTTTGCTACAAAATGAGTTATGAAATACAGTGGACCCTTGAACAACACAGGTTAGAAGTGAGTCCACTTTTCCAGTAAATATACTGGGAGGCCCCATATCCCCAGGTTTTGCATCCATGGATTCAACCAACTGCAGATCAAAAACAGTATTTTCAATTCATGATTGGAAATCTACAGGTACAAAGAGCCCATTGTATGCATTGTTCTATACCATTTTACATAAAGGACTTGAGTATCTATAGATTTTGGTAGCTACAGTTCCTGGAACCTGTAGATACTAAGGGAATGGCTGAGTTTTGGGGGAGTCAAAAGTTACACAGATTTTTGACTGCATAGGAATTGAACACCCCAACCCCTGAATTGTTCAAAAGTCAACTGAACTTGTTTTTCAGTGGTTTGGTGGAGAGCTTGCGACTAAGGGATTGTGAACCTATAACTCAACACCATCACTGCCTTCCTCCAATTTCTCCTTGTTCAAGACTAAATAACTCCAGTTTCTTTAATTATTCTTAGAACTGTTCTTTTTCAGCATAATCTGACAAACAATTGAATCCAGAACACTGTATTGACTTCCTAGGCCTGTAATGATATCGAATAGTATTGTATTCAACTTTATATAGCTTCAGGGATAACACAATTTACTTTTCCATCACTCACTCTTTTTAAAATTTCATTATTAATCCCTAATCTAAACCCAAGTCTCCAAACATCCAAAAATGTGAT
This sequence comes from Craseonycteris thonglongyai, assembly GCA_004027555.1. NCBI lineage: Eukaryota > Metazoa > Chordata > Mammalia > Chiroptera > Craseonycteridae > Craseonycteris > Craseonycteris thonglongyai. The sequence continues at coordinate 9,169 of PVKE010028871.1, forward strand.
CTTGTTCTCATAGCTCTTGGAAATAAGCCCAATAATCCTTTTATCCTACAACAAAATGAGCTATCCAAAAATGGAACAGGCTGTCTTAGAGTATAATGAGTTTCCTTTTATTAGAGGTATTAAGATAGAAACTAGACAATATAGTGAGAGTGCTTATTTTACTGAACAAATAAACAATAAAAGAAGTTCATTTAATCCTTGTGTGATTGCACATTTCATCTTATAAGCCCACTTACACAGAATTCATAACTAAGCCTATTCCACATGCTAAAAGTTATTAACTAAAACTTAGGCAACTGAAGATTTATGATCTCAATTCTTTCATTACCCCCAGGGAGAATGAGCATCCTATTTGGACTCATAGGGTGCTCATGTTGTAGGAATGTCCTTCCACAGAAGAGATATACAATCAGAATCTATTTCAATTCAAATAACTTAATGAGTATTTAATGCTAACTTGCTTTATCTCTAATGAACTGCTTATAATCTTTTGGGGGAAAAAAAATCTATGTGTATATATATACTAACTGCAGAACAACACTAAGGACAAGATAAGCACATGTAAAATAATATGGTCAATTCCACAAGAATAGAGAGGTAATTTAAACAAAGAAAAAAAAATTAAGAAGCAAGGTCCTGTGATTGAGGAGTCTAGAGTCTTGCTATGTCCTGGGCCATCTCTGGGCAAAAAAAAAAAAGGTGTTTGTAATCAGAAAAATGACCTTTTGATTTTTTTTTCACCATTTCCTACATTGAGTATTCTTGGGTTCTCAGTCCATTATTTTTACTGCATCTCAACTCTTCTTTAAAATTTGATAACAGGAAAAACTCTGATAAGATTATTTTCTCATTTGCATTAGATTCTCTTTAGGAATAAATAACACTTAACACAGTGCCAGATACCTTAGTAAACTCTAAATAAATGGTATCAATTATTACCAATAAACTTGTATCTTAAGGATTTATTAAGAGACAAAATATTGTAATACAATAAAAAAAAGCTTAAATAATGTATTATTTTATGCTTATAAAAGAAAGTTATAAGGAATGCAGAATGGCTCAGCAGGTTAAGCACTCACTTTGCAGCCCCAGGGACCAAGGATCGATTCCCAGCCCCGGCCTGTGTGGACCCATATGCTGAACTGGGGTGTGCTTCCCATGCGGGAGGCCTCCAGTTTGGTTCTCACCTCCCAGTTCAGCCCCTGGCTCAAGGAGCGTGCCTCCCATGTGGGATGGGAGGCCCCCAGCCCAGTTCCTGCCATGCATGGCCCCCACCCACCTGTGTGGAACAAAACTATATAGAAAACTAATGATGTACAAATAAGGACACTACTCTGGGCCCTCCCTCTTCTCTCTGTTTCTCTCTGTCTCTCTCTGTCAAAAACAATAAAATAAATCTTTTAAAAAATAAAGAAAGTTATAAAAGGACATATATAATGTACTAATCTTAAAACACATGTAAAATTACTATACACTTAGACATACAGGTTAAAAATGTATATCAATATAAGTGGTTACTTTTCTAGAGCTAACAATAGTGATTTTCTCTGGCAAAGAAGGAACTGGAAGTGTGCCTATAACATTTCATTAAAAGTAAGACAGGCAGAAAAATTTAAATATATAGAAAAGTATAATGAAGTAAAATAAATACAGAATCATGTAATTTGTTTTATTTTATTCATTCAATAAATATATTCAACAATTATTAATTAAGCATATAATATGTTCCAGAGAGTGAAGACATAACTGTGGACAAGGCAGACACAATGTCTGCCTTCATTGAGCTCTTATTCACACTGCAATATGGCAATCCTTAAAGGTCAGTATGTACATATGAATATAAATAAATATAAATATATATACTTGTATAAATATGCATATATAAAACTCATTGGGACTGTTGTTTTGTTTGTTTCTCCCTCCCAAATTTTTTTTTGTGGCAGAAAAATATGCAACATAAAATTCACTAAATTGTTAAATATGTCCCTGATTCATTAGAATGTCTTTTATATATATGTGTGTGTGTATATATGTGTGTGTGTGTGTGTGTATATATATGTGTGTGTGTATATATATATATATATATACATATATATTTTTTTTTTTTTAACCTAAAACAGTCACAAAAGAACCATTTTGTTCTTTAATGAGAAGAACTTTAACAAGATATTCACTTCTTGGTGTCAGCCAGTATGTGATTTCTAATCATAAGCCTTAGTCTGATTCCAGCTGGCGAGGCAGCAATGAAGATGAAGAAAGGACCCATTAAACAATAGCTTTAAGAAAGTGCAGTCTACAGAGAATGATAATAGAAGGAGTTAGATCACTCACCCCAATCTGTTTATTTCATCCAGTACTTTCTTCTATTCTACTCTGAAATAGTAACAATTTTAAATTTTAAAGTTTGACACTTGAAGAAAATAGAACCTGATTTAAAAATAAATAAATAAAGACTATCTCATTGTCAGATTACTGAGACAATCTTAAACTCCCAAAAGTGTCCTAATAGAAAATATCCTAATAGAAATCAGAAAACAAAATAACTTTTGTACTCTATATTTCATTGGTCTTAATTAAACCAAACATTGCTGATATCTTATTGAATGGCTAGAATCTAATCCCTAGAAAAGTAATCACTAAGCCACACATATAAGAAGAGATAGGAGCAGATCAAGGGCACAAAGAAAGTGTGATGGAAATAGGGTTTTTTCTAAGCATGTCAAAAATTTTTAGTTTCACTTTGGAATGACTGAGTGCCTTCTGTGAGATTCCATAGAGAATGTGCTGTATGACAGAAAGACAATGCTAATTTTTGCTTTGCTATGCTCTTCTGCAAAGGATAAGGACAAGAAATAGAAAAGAAGTGTATATTTAAGGACTTTTTTTTTTTTTCAGAATGTGCCTACCTTTCATACCCTCAGTTTAACTGATTCTATCCCAGAGTTAAATTCTCTGGCTTATAGAAAGTGTAAATAGAAATAGCCAAATTTTAAGAAGGTAGTTTAAATTTGATGCTTTCACTTACCCAATGTATTTTTTGTTTAAATTTGTTCCAACGCTTAAAGGACAATCTTAGCAAGGATTGTATAAAAGCAAATTCTAGAAGTTAAGTCTTCAAAGTCAACTTTTATTCTCCCAAATTTGGGAGGAGGGGGTGGGGGTCTTCATCAGGCACATGAAAAAAATACAACCCTGATAATTCAGTGAAAAATAAATATTGTACCTCTTAGGAGAAAAATACAGTAATTCCAGAGGATGAGAATTTCCATTTCAATTTAGGAACAGACAGACAGTCCTCATACTGCCATTAACATCTGGCTGTCCACTTTCTGCCAGGTACAGGAAAAACTGAGGATGATAGATAATTATTTGGACATTGACATTCCCTCAATATGAACAACATGTAGCATGTTAGAGTAACCAAAAATGCTGTTTTATCAAAGTTGGATGTTATATGAGGGCAAATTTCCAACTAAACTTTTGTTTATGTGCAGTCTAATACAATGAACCAAAATCAGGGTTTACAGATAGAGATCCTGGATTTAAGTCTTGGCTCTCCTGCCAGACAGGCCGTGGAAAAGTCTTACTTCTTTAAACTTCAGTTGTTAATCAGTAAATTAGAGATCAGTAATAATGCCTACATTCTAGGGTAATTGTGAACTTTAAATATGATAAAATTTGTTCTAAAAAGTTCTTTATTAATATAAATTGCTACACAAATTTAGTTAGCACCAAGTAAGCACCCAGCAATGGCATACGAATAATTCAGAGATGAATAAAGTATGGACTTTGACCTCAAGGAACTTATATGCAATTTTGAGAAATACTGATAATTAAGTACTAGACAAGGTGTGATAAATAGTAACAAATTGTTTTGAAGACTCCAAGAGGGAAAGATTAAGATGTAACATAAATGAGCCTTAAAAATGACTAGAAATGTTCCTACCAAATCAGCTGAGATATAGGGAATCGTCATGAACTAGGAGATAGGGAAACATACTTGGGAATGAATAGGATGGCCCTTCTGGCTAGAGTGCGGGGTACATGGTAACAGGAAGTGGGAGATGAGTTCTCAGAGTGAGGTTGTGCCCAACAATACAAGATCTCATTGATGTGAAAAGAGTCAGGACAGCATCTGTGGGCCATGTTGGGCCATCAACACTTTTTAAGCAGGAGAGAAAAATAGACACCTAGGTTTCAGGAAGATTAATGTTTTTGAGGCTGTATAAAGGACAAATTATAAAACCTAAATTGGGTATATGGGTAAAGATTTGAAAGGTCACTAATCTGGATAAAGGATGATGAAACACTGAATAGAGCAAGAGAGGGTGCAGAGTTGCTGGGCGGAAAATTTGGGATGAATTTGAGAGCTATTTCAAAGGTAAAGAAACATCATAACCTATTGAATATGGAAAATGAGAGAAATCAAAGTTGAGTCAGAGGTTTCAACCAGGAGAACTGTTCAGACGAGTGCAAATAATCAAGACACAATGCCCAGAAAGAGGGATGAATTTTGGGAAAACAAAAAGAATGCATTCAATTTGAGGTAAGTTGAGTTTGACAAGCCAGCAGGATATCCAGATGGAAATGTCCAGAAGCCTGGGCTCAGATGCAAAGTGAGCAATTTACTTTGCCTTTCTTTCCTCCATTGCAAAATGGATGGAATATTGCTTGCCACTTCTCCCCAAGGAACACAGAGAATTAATGAGGCCGTGTTCACATTTATTCCACACCAAGGATCAGTGAGAGCTTGGCAAAGTATTAGGCTAGAGTCCCATTATGTTAACTTAAAAACAAAACAGCTTTGATATGAAAGTCATTGAGAGAAGAGAATGCAAACCTGCAAGCCTATATTGGAGAAAATAATTGTATTTTAGGCAGCCAGTACAGGCATAGCCTTGAGGTGGGTGAGCACTAACCTGTTTCTAGCTGGAAAGTAAAGTAAGTGAAGCTATCTTCCTATTGTCCGCACATTCTTTTTTAATTCCTTTCCAAAGTCATGACTCAGCCCAAATGTGAACTTAGGAGCTGGTAAAAAAATAAACTTTGAAACACTTTCCTATGAAGCCCACTTCTCTCTGAATCAGTTTGTCAGTAACATTGACTCCTGATATTGTTCGCTGCCTCTGTTCTATTTAAGACTTTGTGCTGACTCATGTTAGTGATTAATTGACAACAATGAGGTCACCAGGTAACACATGCTTGAGACCACTGTCAAGCCAGAAGTTCATACCTGAGGTGTTCCTTCCAAAATTGTGAACTCTGGCATAGAATTTTGCTCATTTATAAAATAGGGAACCACTTTCCATAACAGTTGAAAAACCTTTAAGTCACAATTTTTATTTCCTCTTCCTATACTTCAGAGAGAGAGAGCAAAGAAACAAAACATAGAATGAGAGAGATATGATACAACGGAAAGAAATTTGTCAGCTCAGATTTCAGATTTGAAACTCAATGTATGCCCTTGATACTGGTTTTCTAGTGTCCTTATTTATAAAGTGTAGTGTCATGAGGCTTGAACTCTTGCCACTTGCTATCTGTGTGACCTAGTGGAAATTACCAAGACCCTTTTTGATTCGGTTTCTTCATTTATCAAATGAGGATAATATTACTTGTCCCAGTTTAAAATCAGTCTGTAGCCTTGGGTCTGATACATATTTGTTGCTCAATAAATTGCTGTTTTGCTGCTGGTGGTTGGGTGCTGCTGATGTGGTAATATGGTATATATTCTCAATAAATGTAAATTTACATCTGAAGTGTGAATAGGGATATCATTAAAACTAGCTCCTGTGTCATATAGGTTATAATATGCATCAGTGATCATTTTAAATAGAAAAAATAAATCACCAAAGGACAGACTTGAATGGATAAAAGGACCATGTTATCTGCTTTGTCTTTGTTTTGAATGAGGAAGCCTAATAAGTTGTTTGGATTTTTTAATACTAAATAAAATAAAATTTTGGAAATTTAAAAAACACATTCCAATAGATCCAATTTCTTTATCCTCTGTGATGGCCTCCCAGTTGCTCAAAGTCAGGGTCTTCAAAGCAGGTCCAGGGACATTAGCCTCTTTTGACCTCATTGTAGGATTGCCTCTTATCTTCTTTTCCTGTGATTATAAATGGTTGGAACTAGTATTAACCCTCCCTTGTTTTCCAAACCTCAGTCTACTACTAAAATCAGGAGCAGACTCAGGGCTAAAATATGGTCCTAAATTATAATCTTGTTTTCTTCCTATTATTTCCTGCTTCTTAAGACTTCTGTTTCTGCCTCATGTGCCTAATTTCAGAGGTCCTCAAACATCCCCCTTTATTGGTCTCCCCACCCTCAGGCACCTATGAATCTAGTAACCTATGAGTATATATCTTCAGGAAACATAAATTTGTTGTAGTTAAGTCTCCCAGGAGTATGTACTCAAGTCCCTGGAAAGGGAGTACTTTTTGATGTAGCTTAAGGAAGTGTGTTTTGCCTAATCTTTTATTACATTTCATTAGAATTTGAAGGAAGTAGTCCACATTTCCCTTCCACTGCACCCTTCCCTCTCTACAACTATTCTAAGGACAGAAGTTCAAATAGGATGGCATCTAGGAAAGACAGGAAGAAATATTTGTTGTAATAAGCCCTTCTGATCACCTCCTTAAACCATACCATGGGCACCATGATTTATTCCATTTCTTGGTAGGACCTGTGCTGATTGAAGAAAGCAAAAACTATCCATAATAGAAGCAATGACTATAATTTCAGCCTCACAAATTCATTTCAAACACCCTAATGTCAGTTGTTGGATGTATGAATAGTGAGGAACTTGCAGTGGAACAGTGTAAAATTTACATCAGACTCAAAATCAGTCTCATATCTGGGATGTGTTCCTTGTTATAGATGTTGTAAAAATTACTCTTCCAAATAGAAAGTGAATGGCTTTAATGGTCTGTTGTTTTGGTGGATGGAGGAATGAAGAAAACATTTAGAAATGTTCATTTTGATTCTCATTAGCACCAAGGTTTCAAGGTTAAGAAACTGACTTTTATTTTATTACAATATTGCCCTTAGAATTATAGCACTTTTCAAGGGTGATTGTAGTTGGCCAATTAACTGCTGTGGGGACTTGACCTTAACCAGTTATGCTGAGAACTGATACTATCACACACAATTTTGCCCTAAAGAATATTAATGTTAGAAATGATTTCTGAAAGTATAAATTCAGTTGACGAACTTCATTAAAACATTGTTGCCAAATTCTAGGTAATATGGAAATAAATAAAGAAGGATTATTACTAAATCTGCAATTCCTAAAAAGAGCAAGTGGTTTGCAAATATTAGAGTATTATCATGTTTCTCAAAAAGAAATGTAATATAAAATTTTTCCATACCGAGTCCCCAAAATGGATTTTTAAGGCAGATTAAGCAAAAGACATATGCAGTAAAATCATTACAGTAACAAAAACCTTAAAAATAAAGCCATGTGTTATTTATGGTTAAAAGCAAAATCTTAAAGTAAAAAATAAGTCTAATAACTCATTAGAAACTATAGTGCTGAGATTCATGACAGCCGAAGTAAAAAGAAAATTGTTTGCTCAGGTGAAACCATTTTACCTAGAATTAAACTCTAAGAGGAATTTATATAAAGAATATTAACTAGCTATTGAGCAATGAATTAAGTAGTTATTTTACAAAAGATGTAGAAATTATATTCATATAGTTGAGTTTTATGCAAATTTGCTGCAAAAGAAATTGCTAAGGAAATAATAAAATCATAGTTTCATTAAGAGTTTCTACCTGGCTCTAAAACAATGCAATCCACAGATGCTATTTTTGGTAACCTAACTGATAACAAGAAAAAAAAAAAAAGCTCTCAAAAAGGAAGCCACCACTCAATATTTTAAACCAAAAGTGTCCAACCTTTTGGCTTCCCTGGGCCACATTAGAAGACGACTTGTCTTGGGCCACACATAAAATACACTTATACTAGTGATAGCTGATGAGCTAAAAATAAAAAAATATTTTAAAAATTGTAAAAAAGTCTCATAACATTTTAAGAAAGTTTACAAATTTGTGTTGGGCCACATTCAAAGCCATCCTGGACTACTTGCGGCCTTGCAGGCTGCAGATTGGACAAGCTTGTTTTAAATTTAAAAAATTAATAGATTGTTTGGTTAGCAAGGAAGACCTGCATCAATAGAGCTTGGTATCACTGATCAAAGTAAGTTGCTGACATTATAGAAGGTTTGGGGGAGCATGGAGTTCAGGGATTGGTGGACTTCCGGAAGTAGAAGTGATTTAGAATTAGTTCATCTTTAGTAGTTCTGGAGTTGCCTTTAAAAGTGGAAGTGTCTCAGCTGTGTGACGGTTGTACCTACACTAATCAGGGACAAAGCCCTTGATATTCAGGCATTTGAATAAGTGATTAGGTAACAAGTGATGAATTAGGTCAAAAGAGAGGTGATAGAATCTTTGTATCTTTTCATTCATTGATAAATATTTTTTCACATTCGCTATGTGGCATGTAATTTCACTTCTTCATTGTTAACATAGTTCCTATCAAAATTTTGATATCTGATAAATTGTTGTCAAATAAAGTTACACAAACAGTTGTATTTAACCTAGGCCAAAATAATTTTAGTGATTCCATTATAATGTTAGTGAAGCATCTAAACAAAGAAACACTTCAAAATATTACAGATTAATTCATTAACAGTTTACGTTCATGCTATTGCCAACAGCTGTTACAGCAGAGTAATTTTTGATAATTGTGCTAGCACACAACCAAGTAAAAAAATCATTGAAATAGATAAATCCATTAAAGCTTTCGAAGGGCCCTAAAAGGCTTTTGTATTTTATGGACTATGTAATGCAAAATTTGATTAGCTCAGCACTAAATTATTCACGTTCTATATTATTTTCACTGCAATACCAAAAATCTCACCTTGGATAAATTACAATGAGCATGTTCTAATTTTTAAAATTAAAACAATTACCAAAGGTATCAAGCATAAATTGTGATAATAAGATGTCACCATATGCAAGCATAACTCAGTTAATAAAACTCTGGGGACAGAGTTGTGTGTTTGTTTGTTTTTAATAAACTTTACTGTAAATCAATTAAATAGCAATCTTTATAAATCATGGAAAGGCACTATGGCATATGAGTAGATCATGTGACTCAGGGCCAGAGATGCTCATAAGATGCATCTATATATAGTTGTACCTAACATAATCACACACACACAAACAACACACAAGAGTTACAGGCACACTAAACAAAGCAAAACTGGGAAATTTCCAGGGTTCTCATCCTTTTTTTTCCCCCTGAGCAGTGACCCCTCTTCCATCACCTCTCATGAATTCTCTAGCTCATGAATTCCTATCAGTTAGGTGGGCCATATTGCTGAGTTGTAGACACTGGAATAAATGTCAGTGGAAATAATGTGCCACTTCAAGACCTGGCCCTTAAAGATACCCTACATATGTTCCTCTCTTCATTTTTCCCTCTTTTTGCTTCCTGAAACAGAGATGAGCCTCATCAACCAGGTCTTTGGATAGCATTGAGTATGTAGAGAAAGGCCACTGTGACAAGCTGGGCAAAACACCCAGTACTCTTAGCAAAAAATGAACCTCTTTTGGTTTGAGCCCTTGTACATGTTGGGGTCTATTTGTTATAGCACTTAGCCTAACCTAACTAACACAGTGTCCAACTTATAGAGGATCTAAATTTGGCCATGTCCCCCTGTATTTGGTAACTCAGAGCTTGCTTCGAGGGCATTTTCAAAACATTAAAACAATTCTAGTTACTTGAGATACATTTCCCCCAAGCACTGTAAGTCAAGGAGTTTATCTCAGATTAAACCTGGATTTTCCCACTGTCAAGTCTAAATTCTACCTACAGACCTCCTCCCTAATCAACATCTTCCCCCATTTTCCCTGTCTAACCACATCTTAGTTCTCTTCAACCCCATTTCTAGCTTAAGCCCTTCTCTTTTTCTTCCCCAGGGCTTACAGACACACTTTATACTTTTGACACTTTCATTATGGTCAGCAATGTTTTACTGATATAGCCCTCCTTATCTGGCATGCTGAAATGTATCTCATTTGTCTCATATAACCTGAACAATTGGTAATGTTATATGATATATTTTTCATCATTTTTGAGTTCATCTGAAGGAAAAGAAGATATTTTACTCAACCCCAGAGTATGTCCCTGGGTTACACAGTAAGGTAAGTAAATATACAAAGCACAGTGTGTAGCTACACTGTCAGGAGAGATGTGGACTTGTAGAGGTTGGATAGGGAAGCCAATTGGTTTACCAGTATGACCATCTGTCAGCATCTCCTAGTTAGTGACAGTTCCACAGTTCTTCTGCTCCTGTACATTCTTAAAGACGATAAGCCAATTCAACTAAGCTTAATCAAATAAAAATGTATAGAATATCTATTCTATGTTGAAAATTATATTAGGGTCAAAGAGGATACCAAGAAGTAGAAAACAGAGTCCTTCCCCACAAAGGCTTATGGAATAATTAGAAACACAAGATATATGCATAAACTTTGATGTTGCAAGATAAAGTACTGTACCAAAATATATTATACAAACAATACAGGGAGTTCAGTGGATCAAAGATGGAGGAGATCAGTGTCAAGTGCATCTGTCAAAAGGCATTTCAAGAAGCCATAGGAAAGAGACATCTGATTTCTCTCTTCCTGTACCCTAGATGGTTTGCTTTTGCCCCTACTTTGTACAACAGAATACATAATATATAAAGTGCCAGGAACTGAAAGCCTTTCTTCTGTTGACAGATATAGTCTACTGAGAAAGGAGAATGTCAGAGATTGAGGAGTGACAGCTCTAGCTATCTCTTATCTCCATTATGAGTTCTCCCAGGGACAAAAGCTACAAAAGAGCACATCACTTACTTATCTGAAACAAAATGAAATGATGGGTTTTTCAAAGGTTAGGATGCCAAATGTAACATAACTATTGTGTTAAATTCAAATTTTAAAAATTCTGTAACCTTAAAGTCTTCAGAGAAAATCACAATTAAATGCTAGCTTGAATGACATAACTAAGTCCCTAAAAAATTCCTGCCCTCACTCATAGGTCTAAGGTAAGATTTCTTGTCCCAGGGGTCTTCCATTCATTCTCAAAGAATTTGGGTTATAAAGTCTGACTGAGCACAAGTTCTTATATCAATAACAGCCAAAGAGTCAAATGTAAGGATTCAGGTGGAATTACAGGAATTAGAATCTATAGCTTACAACTACTCAGCCATTTTGTCTCTACCAAAGTGTCTGGCTTTAACTTAGAACATATTTCACTTAGCTGACTTGTTAACTCTGAGTTTTTTCCAATGTCTCCTGAGTTCTCCTGCAGTACTGCTTGAAAGGTGTAAATGGCATTTGGAATGCTATCCATCAACACTAAAACCCAAAGCTTGAAGGTTGACTTTTATAATGGTTTAGCAAAAAAAAAAAAAA
>PVKE010028872.1:0-20642 GCA_004027555.1 Craseonycteris thonglongyai
GGAGGTGTTGGAGATAAAAAGCAACAATGTATTAGTCTTTTGTTGCCAAGGTTATGTTTTTCCTTTCTGTAGAAATGATTTCAAGTGATAGTGGGGGCTTCTCCAATGACAATCTAAACTGAATAAAACACAGCCTCAAAAGTTAAGTGCCCACTGTTGTGAAATAAATGTTCTTGTCTAAGGCCTCCAAATGCCGAGCCTGGGAAATGAAAAATTTCCACAGAGGAGCAAATGCTATTTCATCCTTGACTAACCAAGTGTAGGGGCCAATCTGTGGTCTCTCTCAACAGTTTAGCTAGTAAGATGGACTATGCATGTGCTGGTAGTGATGTGACAGGCTAGTGACTCTGTGAACAAACACAAGTGTTGCCCTTGGAACCACACCAAATAAGCTCTTTGAAATCAGGGTTTCTTCCTATAGAGCCTGCAATTATATTCTCTATTCCAGAGGAAGGAGAAAAACAAGGATTTGTCTAACCAGTTATAGACTAATATTTTTGTAAAAAAGAAAATGTATCACAATACTGGACATTATCAACACCATAAAAACAAAGTGCTATGCTGCTCTAAAAACATAAGAAAGTTGTATCCTAGAATATCAATCAAAAAATGTACTGCAAGAAGGGTCAGAGCTAGAAATAGAAGAGACCAACTAAATACAATAAAAAGAATTTAGATGAAAAGTAATGGGAAAAGGGGGAACTGGATGAGGCTGGCAACAGAAATTTCTTTAAAATTTTGTTTTAGGTTAGCATGATCTATTCTAGATCTTTCTGCCTGTCACCATTCTGCTAATGCACTGTGGTCAAATATAACCCTTTCAGTGTGTATGGGTAGAATAGCTTCAGAATTTTTCTGCTAAAACTTTATATGTAGAAATCTCCTGTTACATCTTTTTAGTCTAAGTCATCACTATTATTCAGCATGTTTTTGTTAAAGGAAAAAATAAAATATTATAATTACTCTTCTATACTTTTAGACTTTTTTCTTTTTTTTTTTTTTTTGGTAGTTAAAAAAGACTTTTTACTGTGAACTAATTTTAGACTAATAGAAAAGTTGCATAAAATAGTGGAGAAATTTTCCAAACATCCCTTATCCAGCTTGAAACAGAAAAAGGACATGGGGGGTGAGGGGTGGGGTGGGGGGGGGAAACTGATAAAGTTCAAATAAGGTCTTTGGTTAAGAATATCATACTAATGTTAAATCTGGGTTTGACACTTACACACTTTCAGTCTATCCTGTACTAATTAGTGTAAACAAAGGCTATTGAGAGACAATAGATATAACTCTGTGAAGTTTGCTCCTTCCTTAACAGAAACAAATAATTATTTCAATGCACTGTTTTCATGCCTTAAGTGCACGCATTTGGTTTTTCTTTATCCCAAGTGCTGATGGAAAATTATGAGGATTTTGACTCCTTAAACTACTTAGATGTGAGATTATTAAAATAATCTGTGATTATTGCCATTTTTAAATTATGGATATGGAGGCACAGGAAAGTTACAGTAACTTGTCCAAGATTACACATGGTAATTAGAGCAGAGAGTCATTCAAACCCAGGCTGTCTGACTCCAGAGACCAATTTAAGCTGTAGTACCGTTCTGTTATACTGCTTCTCATACCCATATAAAAATCCATAAAATGTAGCAATACAAACCATTGCATTCTCTTAAATCCACCATCTAATATCACAGGGAGAAGAAAAACATCTTGGATTTACTTGTGTAATTTAAGTCTCACACTATAACAGCTAGAAAACAATTAGAATCATTCTGTAAGTGAAGAAGAATTACAATGCCCTTGCAAAGATTCATTGAAAAATTATAGCTTAGTAATGGCAACATCTCTAGTCTGAAATGTCAGGTCAGAACATTTGTTATAAAAGTCCTTTCTATTACACTGGAAAGTCTTAATCAGCTGTACTTATATTTTTAAAATGATTTATTGGCGGCAGAGCCATAATAATCTCTTTGAAGTCAGAAAATATTAGTAACTGTAGCAATCACTGTGTTGGTTTAGAAGTAGCATTAGAAATCAAGCTCTTAGCTGCAATCAATAAAACTGACTGATTATCTTGGGCACAAATAGGATTTCTTGAAAGCATATTAGGGGCTAACAGAATTGATAAGAGTCTGTTGAACCAGGAAGGTAAAATATAAGAGGAACAAGGAGCAGAAAGAGCATACACTTTTAGAAAGATCAGTCTGCACACAAGCCTTCTTCTCCGGCTTCCAGGCCTCTCCAGCACTGTGAACAGTAGACATCCCTTCTTCCTTATCATTTTCCCACGACTCAGAGTCCCAGGTGAGAGTGTCTAATTGACTGAGCATTGGTTATTTGCCAGTGTGTTTGGGTAATGGAACCTAGACTTCCAGAAAGAGTCTCCAAGATTAGGAAAAGAGTTTAGTTTCCTAGAAACCCAAATAAGGACAATCTCAACTATAAAATGTTACACTTGTACTCAAGTTTTATGCCAATTCTAGTCCACCTGTGAATTTTTGTACTGATTTCTTAAAAGACTAAAAGAACAGTTACAATATGTCTTTTGTCTAATATGAAAAAAAAAAAATCCATCGTGGAAACACAGAATTTTAGAAGTTCAAGAGTGGTTTGGGGTCTTCAATTCAACCACATACATAACACCAGAAATTTCTTTATAATTGAACAAAATGAAATGAATGAGTAAAACTGAAACTGATGTATAATTGTTGCAATTAGCAGTAGAGCAAAATTAATAGTATAGGTTCTGGGTATTGACACACCAGGGTTCAAATTCTTCCAACACTACTTCCTAATTGTATGACCTCAACAGGCTAAAGGTACAGGTTAACACTGTACCTTTTTTCTCCATTTTAATATAATTCATGAAAATCAATGAGAACACTTCTTAGTACATAATAGACATTCAATGATAATTTCATTATAGTGTTATATCATCATCATCACCATTACCATCATTATAATTATTATATCATCATCATTATCCAGCTACTGTTTGAGTACATCTAGTGAGGAGCCCATATGTGACAAGGCAACACATTCCATTGTTGAATAGCTCTCATTTTATGAAGCTCTTGTCAGTTAAGAGAAAACTTCTGATTTGCAATACATATGAACTCTAATTCTCTGCATCCTTCCATATTTTCAACTGTGCTCATGCACTAATGTCCTTGACAAAAACCTCTTCCATCCATAGCACCTTTTATCTAATAAGTGATGTTGAAATGATATTCAGTAAATATACTGAGCAACATGTACACACATATATTCTATGTTGATCCACACAAAGTGATGATTTAAAAAGGAATTTTACTTAAGAATGACAGAAAATACACTAGCATGCTGTTTCCAAAAATACTGAAGAGCAAAATTCACATAATTAACATCATGAAGGTTATGCTAACATATGCTGTTATTTCACTAAAATATTTATTTTTAATAAATCATATGCTTTCCAAACTAAATAATTTTGTAAGAAATTACTTTCTTTTATTAACACTTGTGCACTTAATAATCACTATCAACTCACTTCTGAATAACGTAATTTAAAATTTTTGATGAGAAATGTGGAGTTTTAAATTAGGTTTGAGAACTTTAATTTTTATTTTAACTTTAATTTTAATGAAATACAATGATTGTAAGTATTTAGGCAATCTTAAGTGTATTTCCTAGCTAATCAAAAAAACCAGTTATTAATGCATTAGTAAACAAGTTTAAAATTTAATAGCTATATTCTAATTTATATCCTAATTTATAAAACTTGAAATTAAAATTATTTACATTTAGTGGTATTATAAAAAATTAAAACACAACAGGCCTTTTTGTTGAACAAGAATTTTAGAATTTTTGTTCACAACAAATTTCCCACTAGATGGCACTAAACAACTGCCAAAATTTTTCTACACCGATATACCAGGTCAAGAAAATAAACCAAGAATCCCAGTGATTGATGGGAACAGTTGTTTTAGGCAGACAGACTTGGTCTCAAAGTCCCTAAACTGCATGTAAGGTGATATTTAAAGTACAATTGGGAGCTATTTACTCAAGAAATATTACTCCTGATAGTCATTTCCTATATACAGTAGTCCTTCCTTTATCTGTGCAGGACACTTACCGAGACCCACAGTAGAGACTTGAAAGTGTGAATAGGGCCAAACCCTACATATACCATGTTTTCTTCTTGCACTACATTCATACTTATAATAAAGTTTAATTTATAAATTAGGCACAGGAACATGAACAATAACTAATAATAAAATAGAACAATCTACTGTAATAAAAGTTATGTGAATGCAGTTTCTCTCATAATATCTTATTGTATTGTATGTACCCTACTTCTTGTGGTGATGTGAGACGATAAAAACACCTTCGTGATGAGGGTCATTTGCAGGTTGAGATGCAAAAGTAAAACTAGCACAGATTTCTTTTCCCTTCGTTATAATTACACAGACAGAAGATGTAGCAACTGCAGCATAGGATGTGCTTTTCTTTCCTTAAGTCAAGAACTTTCTTTTTTTCTCTTTTTTAAGATTTATTTTTATTGTTTTTGACAGAGAGAGAGAAAAACACAGAGACAGAGATAGAGAGAAGGGGGAGGGAAGAACTTTCATTTTTTCACTTAAACGAAGCAATTTATAGCTTCTCTGTAGCATATCCGAGTTGTGAGCATCTCTAATCTTGCGTTTGGGGGCCATTATTCAGTAAAATAAGGGTGATTTGAACAAAAGCACTGCAATACTGCCACAGTAGGTCTGATGACCAAGATGGCTACTAAGTGGCCACCATTGGAGATCGTCTACAGCGTAGAGACCCTGGTTAATGGGATGAATCAAGTTCGGGGCCTTGGAAGATTTCATCATGTGATGCAGAACGGCACACACTTTAAAATTTATAAATGGTTTATTTCTGGGATTTTTTATTTAGTATTTTGGGGCCCTCATTGATCATGGGTAACGGAAACTGAGGAAACTGTAACAGCAGATAAAGGGTACTACTGTGCAGGGCAAATAACTAGATACTAACAGTTCAACACAAATAGTAAACTGTAAATGATTCTTATGGTTAAATTGCACTAACTTGAATTCCATCAACTAAGATCACACTAACTGTCTAACCAACACCTGGAGTTTCTCCGTGATATGAGGAAATAGAGTTCACTAAACAACAATAACAAAAGAATAATGAAAAGAATCCCATGAGCAATAACTTATATATCATTTGAACTGTTAATTATAATTACTCTAGGCCAAGGGCTGGTGGGTGACTACAAAATTGTTTTTACTTCTGTAGAATATCCTATCATTTAGGCTAATTTTTCCCCCAAGCTATTTAGCATTTAACTCAGTTGTAACTCAGTTCACAAAATTAGAAATATAACAAACCTGCACAAAGCCACAACTTCAGATGAAAGCTCAAAGTTTTAGGCAATGATCCAATTTGAAGATAAGTGTCATAGAAATATCCCACTCTCATATTGAGGCTGATTATATATTAAGACACAGAATGAATAGTCAAACACTAGTGGCTGTGAAGCACTGCATTTAACCTCCTTGGTCCACTTCGTTGCACACAGATGGAATAATGTTAATGGTAATAACTTCATTTTGCCCCAGTTGGTCACGCAGATCCTTAACTCCCTGAAACGAGCACCACTCCTAAAGGATTTCTGATGCTACCAAAGGCCCATCACTTGTACAGTAAGCACGCTGCTCTAGGCCCCTTTGTTTCCTCTCTAAGTTAGCCCCACCTCTGGTGGGTCCCTCTGCGGTCTCCCAGGCCCTTTTGCCACTCCCACAATGTACCGCCATCAGTGCTGGGCACGGCAGTTCACTGTTACTGAGGCCACAGAGACACTAAGGCCACGTGTTTGCTTGGCAGGTCATTTGCACTGGGCACTGGGCTAGCTGCTGGGGACAGTCGTGAACCAAATTCCCTTATGGATTTCAGCCGCCCTCCTTATTTCTTTCTCTGCCTCTCTGCTTTACCAATGATAAATAAAATGGTAAATCCCATTAAACTCTCTCACCTGAATGTGAAAAAGAAAAAAAAACATTTAAGGGGTAAGTGGTATGTTTTTGAATTTAGATTTAAGTTGTGAGTTTTATATAGCATTTAACCCATGTTTATAATAAATATATGAAAAGTATTATATATTTATTTATGGCACAAATTTTGTGGAAAGCACTTAAAAATGCAAAGAAGAATATAACAATCATTCTTAGACTTTTTATATATTTTTTATTTATTTATTTATTTTGACAGAGGAGAGAGAGAGAGAGAGATACAGAGACAGAGAGAGAACTGAACTAGGGGAGCTCCCAGTTCAGCATATGGTTCCGCACGGGCCAGGGCCGGGATTTGATCCCTGGCCCCCTGCGCTGCAAAGTGAGCGCCTAACCCACTGAGCCATCCCGGCTTCCCCAACAACAATCATTCTTAATCCCACCTCCTAGTGATGATTGCTGTTAATGTTTTGGTGAACATCCTTACATTTTTTTCTACGCTTACTCCTATATTTTCGTGTACTATCATTTATGTATATATGTATATTTTCAGCCCAAATCTGTCTAAACTTGTTGGGGTACAATCTTTAAATATTTCCCTTTTCATTTGCAACCATTTTAACATGCTAACATCCAGCTCTCAGCCTTTAATATGCAGAAAAGTCCTACTGCATAAGTGGCTTAAATCGTGGACTCCAGAGCTAAAGTGCCTGCCACTTCAAGTTGTGTAACCTCAGAAAAGTGGATGAAATCTCCCTATATCTCCCTTCCCTTACCTGTTAAATTGTGATAGGATAGTAATTACCCCATAGAACTGTTATTATTTGAATGAATGAACACGACTAAAGCAATTAGAATAAGATCTGCTACAAGACAATCATATCTCCTTTCAGTCATTACGGAAATTTTTCCTTTCAGTTCTGTTAAAAAACACAATTCAGGGAGAGGAGGGAGGGGGAGCTAAGTATATGGTGATAG
Organism: Craseonycteris thonglongyai; assembly: GCA_004027555.1. Taxonomy (NCBI): domain Eukaryota; kingdom Metazoa; phylum Chordata; class Mammalia; order Chiroptera; family Craseonycteridae; genus Craseonycteris; species Craseonycteris thonglongyai. Next base: position 6,981 of record PVKE010028872.1, read on the forward strand.
AAAGAGGGCTGACTCTGGGTGATGAACACATATTGTCACATGTGAACGAGGTACTATGGAATTGTATACCTGGAACCTATGTAATTTTTACTAACCAATGTCACCCTGGTAAATTTAACAGTAAAAAAAAAAAACTCAGCAGCATAAATTTGAAGATTTTGTTCGCTTTATTAAGCACATGAACTGAGCAGCCTCCCATCCAGCAACTAAAAGGGTGGTTTTTAGAGGAAGAAGAGGGCAAGGGAACTATGAACACAAGGAAAGAGATTATTTTTAGGCCAGGACATCTTCTTTGGGGGAAAGGAAAGAGCAAGGGTTTTTATTATACAGATGGCCCCTTCTTGCCATAGGGGTGTGGGGAGGGCGGGCTTGACCAGAAAAGTCCAGAGTTTTAACGATGGCATTTCTGGGATAGACTGAAATTCCAATTAGATCAGGTGTTCAATCTAGGTTTGATATCACAGCTTTTAGCATGAGCGACACCATATTGGGCCTGTGATTTTCTCTTTAACAGTTCAGGTCTCACTTCTGCCCTTCTCTCCAGCTCCACTAGAACTGGGAGGAGTGGGCACTGAACAGTCGTTCTCCCACTCCTCCTTTTCTTCATCTGGGTCTATTTCTTCAGCTACTGGAGCACAGAAAGAGAGCAGGGTGTCCGACGGGGCGGGAGGCCGGGGAGGGGGCCGCCAAAAGGATGGCTGCCTAGAAGAGAGATTGCAAAATCTTCCATAAGATGTTGCCGCCTCTCTGGGTGACGCCTCCTGGGGAAGCCGGGATGGCTCAGTGGGTTAAGCGCTCACTTTGCAGCGCTGGGGACCAAGGATCGAATCCCTGCCCCGGCCCGTGCGGACCCATGTACTTCGTAGTCACTACCCCTTCTCTCACAACCCTATCAGCCCTAAGAAACAACTGCTTTGCCAACTGCTTATTCTGGATATTTAATATAAATAACTTCACAAAGAAGGATTCTTTTGTAGTGGCTTCTTTCAATTAGCATCAGTTCATTTATGATGGAGCATGAATTAATACCTTTCTTTTTTCTTTTTTTTTTTTTTCACTTTTTTTATTACCAAATAACATTCCATTGTATGGCTATTTCAAATTTTATCTTTCCGTCCATCAGTTGAGAGACTTTTGGGCTGTATCCATTTGGGGACTATTATGAATAATGCGGCTTTGAACAATATGTGCAGATTTTTGTGCAGACATATTTTGATTTCTCTTGGGGCTATACATAAAAGAAAAATTTGGGCTCATGTGGTACCTCTTTATTTAACCTTTCTAGGACCTTCCAACTGTTTTCTAGAGCATCGTTTTCCATTTTCCACCAGCAGTGTAAAAGGGTTCCAATTTCAACATTGTCTTTTAACAAAAAAAACAACATGGTGACGCTGCAGGTGTATTTCTTAACTGCTGTAAATGAGGCAAGCTTTCTTTACTTGTAATGAGAGAAAATACTGGAATTCTCTCAGATCATCAAGACAATGATTGCATCATCCTAAAGCTCCTAAATTGTTATCAGGGAGCAGTTCAGATCCTAAAACAGTCTGGCTGACATGCAGAAGAAAAAAAAAAGAACACTCACCTGTTTTCATTTGTAATTTAATTTTAACATTTATGCAGCTGTTTTGGTTAACTAAGGACAGAACTATTTTTATGTGGATAACAATGATCACTTGAGTCTGCAGGATGGTAAAGATAGCAGACTATTTCTCAGAAGATGTGCCTTTTCTTTGAAGCTAAAATTGAAAAAAACATATTTGCATCTTAATGCATAAACTATCCCTATCCATAGGGACTAATTCCTAATGGATCCTTATGCCACTGAAAATGAGCTTAATCTAGTGTCGGTAACGATTTCATATTTTTTAAGAGGGGAAATCAAATATAGCATCCTTTGTGCCAGGACATTAGAAATCAATATAAAAGAAGATATCTGTGTATTGTTTACATGGACATGAAAATTATAAGTTCATTTATCAAAAAAGATTACCTGTACTCCGGTCCTAACGACAGATCCCATTTGGTGAACATTTGGCTAATAACTCAGCAGCTGCAGAGCCTTATTACTTAATCTAATTATTTCCAAGGAGATGTGATCTATGTGCTTGAAACGAATGCGTGCAGAGAAAAGAAATAGGTCTCTATGTTTCTAACTATTCCAAATGAACCACCAAATGTAGAAAAACAATATTTACCTATGGGCCACCTGTATTCCCAACGTAATGCTAAGTCCAGATCATTAGTGCCAAAGCATCTTAGAGAATAAAAGCAATTATGCAGATAATTAAAGAGAACCCAATCATTTGCTCCCCTTTTTTATTCTCTTTATCCCTCCAATTATCTGAAAATTAACAGGAAATATTTTTCTTTTAAAAAGTGATCAATATGAGTAATTGTTTTAATATTCTGCTTGATTTTTCTAAAAAGTCTTAGCAAATGAGAATTCAATTATTAGGATTTGTTTGCTACCCAAAATGGCTAATTTAAGGATGGATGAAATTCTATCCTTCCATGTGAAGAAAATAATACCAGAGTTTTTAGCTTCATGAGGATCAGGTGGGATTGGAGATACACTTCTGAGAACACATGCTTGTTTATTGGTTGCTTCCTGGACAAAACTAAAAGCTATGAAAAACAGTTTTGTGACAACCAAGGAAATTTGAATATGAATTATATACTAGATGATATTATGGCAGTATTTTTTAATAATAATGGGTAAAATAATAGCATTGTGCTTATATCTTTAGAGATGCATGCTGAAATATCAAGGCTGAACTGTCAGGATGTCTACATTTTATTTTCAAATGGTTGAGTCCCCAAAATATGAAGATAAAGGAAATGTAATAAAAATGATGACGGGAGAAATCTAGGTCAAGAATAAATAGGTGTTAGTTTTTTCCGGTGGGCTGTAGGTTTGTAATATTTTTTAACACTAACATGTATATTGTAGGAGTGAGGAGACATAATTTTTTTTTTTAAGATTTATTTTATTGTTTTGAGAGTAGAGAGACAGACAGAGAAAAGGGGGAGGGCCCAGAGCAGTCTCCGTAGTTGTGTGTCATTAATTGTGACATGGTTTCATCCCACACAGGTGGATGGGAGGCTGCACGGGGCAGGAACCAAACTGGGGGCCTCCCACATGGGAGGCAAGAACCTTCACCACCATCCTGGTGGTTACCAGTCGTGCCACTGTTCAGCACATGGGTTTGCTGAGAATAATAATCATCACTTCCTATGTTGTTATGTGAAAATACAGTGGTTTTAGAGCTTATCTTTGAGATATATTATAGACATTTTTAAACATCCTGTTCTATATGTGCAAAAGCAATACGAAGAGGAAGCCTCTTATGAGGCTCAATGTAAATAAAAAATAACAATTAAAAAATATTTTTTAAGTGAGAAAAATGATGAATGTTGCATTGATATTAGGAAGAAATTATTTGATGGTAGGGATCATTTTGGAGGGCAAAGAAAAACTTCTACAAAATTTAGAAAATGCTCTCATGTTTTCATGACAAAAGACAGCTAGATATGTGACAAACCAGAAACATATTTGACTTGATCATAACACTGGTATTACATGCCTATCACTACGATGGTAATTAATGAGAAGCTTAAGATATTATTAAAGAACTTAATGACTAAGCAGGGGAAAATTCACAAATAATTTGTTGCAAAGTCAAGATGCTTCCTAAGTTCAAAAAGCTTTCAAAACTCCACAATATCAAAGTAAGTGGCTTACATAGTATAACTTCTTGGATGGGTTCCCTAAATAATTCGTGATCATCATGAAGCAGGACTATCTACTGAAGCTGATTTTCTGTATAGATAAATGGACCTATGTGGGGAACAAAATGTCCAGTGTAATTTAGTTTTTTAGTAAAGCATACAAAGAAGAAATTATACTCTTATTCGGTAAAGTATATTTGAAAACTTACCATTTTAACGCCACATGAATTACTTTGCATTTAAGAACAAATAATGGACTCATAGAAGTGCTTGTAGAAGATGTTTTAAGTAGAGAAGCTTCCTGACTGATTCAAGATATATTACTGTCATTCAAGTATGATGAATATAATTTTAAATAATAAATTTTAGAACAAATGTACAGTCTTTACATTTGCTAAATACATCACTAAAACTGGGTTACTACGTATTGACCATGCACATTCACTTAGTATTTTCATAGTGCTTTCTAAAATTTTTGTTCAAGTTAGGTTTTTTAACCTGTGAAGACATTTTCCACAACTATGTTTACTAATTTTACATTTTATTAAATCATAAACATCTACAGCAAAAAAGAAAAAAACAAAGAAAAAATGAAATTCAAAGCTCATCCACTTCTCTACTTTACAAAGCACAGAACCCTAATGATCTCACAAAAGCTTGTCTTTACAACCTCCATCTTAATTTTTTTTTAATATTTATTTATTTATTTATTTATTTTTATTTTTGACAGAGAGAGAGAGATACAGAGACAGAGAGAGAACAGAACTGGGGGAGCTCCCAGTTCAGCATATGGTTCCGCACTGGCACAATCCTCGATCCCCGGCGCTAAAAAGTGAGCGCTCAATGCACTGAGCCATCCCGGCTTCCCCCCAACTTAATATTTAACACAGGAAATTCATTCATTGTTAAGAGACTCCTTAAACGCAAAGAAATTATCTTTCCCATTTTACCATAGTGTGTTTTGTATTATATCTAAAAGTAAAGGAAGAAAATAGCTCTTGTTATAGTATCTAGTTACTTAGGATAGCTTCTAGAATATAAAACTTTTAAAGAAATTTTTATTAGCAGTAAATTATTTTAGCTCTTTTTATTCAAAACTCTTTACTTTTGTATCACAAAGTAGAGTTTGAATCATATAACCAAGTGAATTTAATCTTTGTCACAAGCATTTAAATCAAAACTATAGAAATAAATTGATTTAAAACTATACTGAGGAAAATTCATGCATACTTACTCCATTTTGTTTATTAATCTTATCTAGAACTTTGTGAAATTTCTTTTCTAAAATTTATATAATACATTTTATCATTCTGAAATTCTATTGTCAAATAATGTTTTTTATTTCTTTATTGTTTTTTGACATAGAGAGAGACAGAAAGAATTGGGAGGGCCCAGAGCAGTCTCCATAGTTGACAGCATTAGTTTTCCATATAGTTTCACTCCACAGGTGGGCACGGAACTGCGCAGGGCAGGAACTGGGCTGGAAGCCTTTGCATAGGCCCTGGCAAGAACTGAACTGGGGACACACCCAGTTCAGGTTATGGGTCTACTTGGGCCAGGGCTGGGATTCGATCCGTGGGCTCTGGGGCTGCAAAGTGAGGGTTTAACCTGCTGAGCCATCCCAGCTTCCCCCAAATAATGATTGTAACATAAAAGATTACTCTTCAAAGACCCAAAATTTTATATTCCCCAGTGTCTGAGAAATAATACTAGATAAATATAACAATTATCTAAAGAACGACCACATTTCTCATATTCCATTTGCAGAGCCTAATTATTCAGTAAAGTCTCAAGGTCTATGCTAATTTACATGACTTATTATTGTTTGCAGCAAATCAATGTATAATTATATAGAACACAAAATATTTTCCCTTAAGAAATCTTGACAAACAAAACAATACATTTATAACTTTTAGTGGTATGGAAAAGAGAAACAGAAGCTGTACACTTGAGATCAAGGCTCTAGTGACAACTCATAGGGTGCAAATATTTGACTAGGAGGCCCCTCCCCTTTCTCTAGGACAGTGTTCCTAGAGAAACTCTTTTGTAGAGTTTGGAAGTTGTGGGTGGAGTGAGCAGGTTGCTTTAACTCTAAAGGCATTTGAAGATTGAAGTGTTTATGCTTATAACTAAGCATCAAACACTCATAATATAAGTAATATTGAACAAGAATCTGTCTTATAGCAAATTATAAGCAATGTGCCCAGTTATGATACAAAGCATAAAACAATTTAAAAATTTAAATTGAATAAGTACTAGTGTATAGTAGTTTAGAGATTAAGCAAATTATCAACCATGAAAAATGTTCAGCGAAAAGGTGCAGATGTGTAAAATATATCACTTGTTACATTTGAAGTATCTCTAAGTGTTTTGTTTTTTTTTAAGTCTATTAAACCGCTTAGCCCTCTCATTTTCTGTTTTAATTATCTCTACTTAAAATCCAAAATTTCATCCTTTTTTATTTTTCATCCCTTCTCTGAAATCTTCCTTGATTATTCCTAGCCTCACTGATCTCTTCCTTTTCCTAAATTCACCAATAGGAGAAATATTTCCATAATGATCGCTAGGTATTTAATAACTTGTGTGCATCAACCACTTTGATTGAACAGTTTCTTCTTTCCCCTCTGGAGTACAAATGCTGAAAATAGATTAAGAAATAATCAACAATAGATGGTAAATACTGGCTTAAGAACCAGCGTGCATGAAGGGAGCTTAAGTAGAGTAGGGTCCACCTGGCAACCTCTTCGGCAGCTGACATCTTCATCAGTGATAAATGAGGTTCATTGTACAGGAGGAGGGAAGAGAAAACTCTGGGCCCCAGCCTAGATGAGTCAGCTGGGCTCTGCTGAAATGTTTTTTCCAATCATCTGAACATTTGAACTAGCCCAAGACTGAATCATCACCATATGGGAATCCAGCAAATGATTGAGCAAGAGGGGCAAGAATTCATGAAGTCGAATACTTTGGAAACTCTTGGCATGGAGGATAGTAAAGGTTGGACATACTACCGTATATTTTTCTGTGTATAAGATGCCCCATATATAAGACAACTCCTACTTTTCTAACCCAACATTAAGAAATTAATACCCTGGTTACTCCAGTGTATAAGATGACCCCAATTTTTGGTCTAACAATTTTTGACAAAAATATCATCTTATACATGGAAAAATATGGTACCTCCTTCAGGATGAGAGTGTTGATTTGTTTTGAGGAGGGTGGAGGGTTCAAAAATATTATCCTTCATCTTCAATTTCAACTTCGTGCTCCATTGTTGTAGTTTTAGTTGTCTGTGTGGTAGATGGAGACATCGTGGTAGGGGAACTTTGGTGGGTCATGGGAGTAGTTGGCAGGGTGCTCTGAGACCCAGGCAGGAGCGATGAGTTAGAAGACAGGGCAGAACCAGGGATGCAGGTGACATGATTGGACTTCCCATCGGCATGAATGATGATAGTGGTACCAGTGGCGGGCTTGTCAAAGTGGACAAAATATAAGACCACAACAACGAGGGTTGTAGCAATTAGACAGGCCAATAGACACACTAGAAATGTTTTCCAGAGTGTGCATGGTTTTGTTGTGACCTGCGGAGAATTACAATAAGTGAGTATTTCAGCAAATTACATGCTGGTAGCTTAGGTAAAAGATTGCAATTAGAATAATGCTAACCCTTTTCATTACTCCAAATGCTGTAACTTAAAGCACAATATACCAATTCACTCTCTCTCTCTTTCTCTTTCTCTCTTACACACACACACACACACACACACACACACACACACACCTTGACTACTAGTCCATGAGGAAAAAATATCCCCTCTTAGCCTCAGGGATATACTATGTTAAGTTGTTATCAGCTACTAACATTGCAGTGTGTATATATATATATATATATATATATATATATATTTTTTTTTTTAAGATTTATTTTATTGATTTTTGACAGAGAGAAACAGAGACAGAGTGAGACAGAGAGAAGGGGAAGGGCCCAGAGCAGTCTCCATAGTTGATGTTAGTTTTCCATATAGTTTCACTCCACAGGCGGGCACAGGGCTGCACAAGGCTGCACAGGGCAGGAACTGGGCCGGGAGCCTCCCGCATAGGTCCCGGCAAGAACTGAACTGGGGACACATCCCAGTTCAGCATGTGGGTCCTGCCTGGGCCGGGGCCGGGATTCGATCCTCGGTCCTCGGGGCTTCAAAGCGAGCGCTTTACCGGCTGAGCCATCCCAGCTTTCCCTGCAGTATATATTAAATTAGCTCATTAGGACTCAGGGGTAGACAAGTCATGAATAGATATATCAAAACATTTAGATTGGTTATTTTTGGGCAGTGGAAAATTGCAGGTATTCTTTTGTACACTATTATTTCCTGTTTTCACATTACGTATTGAGATTTCATAATTAGAAAATTATTTATTATATACATTTTTACCTATTGAACATAAATAAGAGGACTTTTTCAATGACATTGGGAAGACATCAAAAAAGAAAACCTCTGATATGGAGGGGTTGGATCTTAAAGGAATAGAATACAGCACTGATAAACTGCTAGGGACTGCAGGTGCTAGGTTGTGCTTTAAGATGGTGACATGGGAGCTCAGAAGACGTATAAAGTAGCCAAAAGGCAAAGCTGGTGAGGGGTTAAGAAGACTTGGTCCCTGCAGAGGAGCTTAGAACAGGATCTGCCTATCTCAGGACCACTGAAGACCCCTGACTTCCCCCAGTCCCCAAACCTTACCCACTGTGGATGGAAGTTCACATTAGGCAATCTGCAACCACAGTGTGTTCCTTCATTTGAACAGTTTGGATTTCTGGGTAACTGCAGAAAAAGAATTTAAAAATAAACAAAACAACCTTTATTTTTAGGAATGAGAAAAGTTGATTTATGCAGGGACATTAATATATACAATATATAAGCAATTTATGTGAATCTAACATGTATTAAAAACTAACCAATTCTAGGGGAATCTGAAACTCCCTGGTTTAAGAATACAAATTACACAAATATACTTTTCACATCGAATGAGCAGAGAAGAAAATTAGAATGATCATCTTAGTAGATGCTCAAGGATCATTTAACAAATTTCAGCATCCAGTCTTGACAAAAGCAGACAACTAATAAAAATCTCAAAATCATAAAAATAAAAGAATAATTTCCAAATGTGACAAAAAATGTCAACCTCAAAATGATAACCAACATCATATTTAACAATGAAACATCAGGCACCTCCCTTTAAAATCAGAAGTGAAGAATGCCTCCTACTACCAATATTAGGTAGTTTTTTAAGAAATTCTCATTAATATGTATAAATAATTAACATGTGAAAATAAAACTTAACATTATTTGCACATGATATGATAGTGTGCAAATAGAATCTCATGTAATCTATCAAAATGATAAGAACTCATTAAGTTAGCTGGTTATAAAAATATCAAAAATATATGTAGCAACACTTGTTTTATGTATATGTGTATGTGTATGTGTGTGTATTAGTAACTGCTATTCCCAGTAGTAATAAAGCACATAAAATGGTTAAGCATATACAATGTTGTAGAACTTATATCAGAAAAATCATAAAACTTTATTGAGGAACAAAAAGACAACTTGAGTAAACATTCTCTTGCAAAAAGTTTCAGTAGTTCAAGCTTTCAATTCTCTAAATTTAATTAAGAATTTTGTGGAACTTTCTGGAGGGAAAAAATAGGTATATGGACAAAAATATCATGCAGCAAAATAAGCCAACCAAGATAATAAAATGGCATTAAATTGGGGTGGGAGAAGACAGGAAGCAAAATATTAGCAGTGATTTTTCTCTGGGAAGGATCACGGGTGACCATTTTTTCTTTTAATTTTCTACATTTTCGAAACATTTAATGTATACCCATAGAATAATTGTAAACAAAACAAAACAAAAACAAAAAAACACTTGGTGGGGAGATCTAAGGGGTTTTCTGCCAGATTTCTAAAATGGAAAATTCTAACTATTTTTTTTCATACTCTCAGAGTTGGTTCTACTGTTTTGGCTTTTTTTTTTTTTAAGCATAATTATTTGACAATGAAAGAAATTGATAAATGTTTTTGGCATATGGGGACATAGCCTAACTCATATTTACTATATTATGGAACAGAGGAAATTAAATGACATACATAAGATATTAAAGCAGTAACATTTTTTAGCTTCCTTGACATATGAGACATCCTATAAATTAAGGTTATGGTGCTGTAATTATTGTATCCCCAAACTGATCACAGATTAATCACAAATACAACCTTCAAGTTGTAAAGCAATTCTTACATCAAGTCCTATCATTGTATTTATGTTATTTGATTTGTCTATCAGTTCTACAACCTCAGGTTAATTATAAATTTTATTTTTCTTTGTTAGGAACATAGTATTCAAGGTTTTCTGAAAGGTAGTTTCTTATAATGAAAAAATTATATATAAGAAACTTGAAGTCACTTTCTGGCTCTGTCACTGTCTGAGTGGACTAATGTTTAAATTTTCTCATTTGTAAAATGAAGGCATTTGTTTGATGAATGAGATGAGATGTGAATAATGAATGAGACCCTTTACATATTTTAAGAAACAGAATTTTTACATGACTGGAGTAATATATTTTAAGCATAATTCCTCCACCATAAGACATTTTTCATGTTACCATTTTAAATATAAGTAAGCTAAAGGGAATAAGTATTTTCATTGGATCAAAACATGTAGATGTTTAAATAATATTGTTAATATTTGCTAAAACACATTTCAAATCATCTTACAGATTTTTTATATAAATATTAAAATTTAGGGAAAAGTCCAATGCAATATTCCCAAATGATGTGAAAGCACTGACACATTAAGTAACTCCATCGACACTTCTGATTACTGATAACATACCAGATTGCATTCATGGTGTAACGGCAAACATCAGAAAGAAAACACAATTTCATTTTCTTGAGGAATTAAACGTTCACTTATGAAAGTAAGAATATTAGACATGAAAGGATTTAAGGGTATTTGCAATACTCACCAGCTCGGCTGCATATTGCTCACTACCCCCAGCATGTTGCCATTGTTTTCTGTCCATTCTGAGGGTGCTGGCCTCTCAAGTGCAGCTCCAAAGATGCCTGTACTCACTCTGGATTAGAAGTCAGGAAAGACTGGATTTATACGAATTTTATAACTGTGTGTTGATTCAGTCTAGATTATGTAAGCTGAGTCATCTATTTTCTAAAAAAAAATAATTTTCATATCAAATCCCAAAGTACACAATTTATGATAGTTGGGGGAAAATAAACAAAAATGTGTTCCCTTCAACAACAGGCAGAATGTTAGCAGTGAGAATTACTCAAGGCTACTGAGCAGATGTACACCCTTGCCCTCTTTATTTCACAAAAACTTATTTAAAGTCACGGAAACTTGATTTCTCACAGGTTAGGAATTTAGTTTTTGCTTCTAACCAGCCCACAAAGCCACTCCTTGGTTATAAATAATGCAGAATTCTGTGGCTAAAGAGACTAGAGGGATTAAGGTGATGACTAATGTCAAAACTGTCCAAAAATAAGACAATACTGAGATTACTGAATAGTGATAAATTTAGGTGAATGGTGACTAAAATATACCACACTATTTAAGTCAGTGGCTATATTGAGATGGACAAGAAAAACAAAAACTTATTAAAATGGCTTTAGCTAGATTTAAAAATCAGAATAGGAGATAAGTACACTTTAGTAGCTCTTGATTATATAAATCAAGACTTACCCACAGTAAATCCTGTTTAGTTCTTAGGACATTGAATCTTGCTTTAGGCTATGTAATAATTGTCATTGTTTGTGATGACTCCTAATATTTTGGATGAGCAAGAACTGGAAAAGAAACAATGCCTTTGGTACCTTTCCACTTTTTCCAAGAGGTGTACATGATACGGCATGCAAAATTGAGGAGGTGCTTCACATCAGACTGAACTCTGATGCTTTCGGATCCTTTGAAAAAGTAGCATGCAACATAGAGTACAGAAAAAAAATGACTTTAATGATTCTCTTTAGTCGCAAAATTCCTGTAGGCCAACAACTTTGGGTGGAGGGTGGTTAATGACATAAATTTCCAAAATATTAACAAATGTATTAATATACATATCCTAATTTAGGAGCAGATATGTCTTCTTGTATATAATGGGTATATGCATAAAAAATAAATGTTATGTAACCTAATTCCAAAACTTCATATTTATTATGGAAAAAAATAAGTGACTTCATGCTTTAAGTCACAGTCATTGCTTTTTTTTTCCTTCCTTCCTTCCTTCCTTCCTTCCTTCCTTCCTTCCTTCTTTCCTTCCTTCTTTTGTACCTTCCGGTCAAAACAAATCCTGTTTTCATTAATCCAGTGTTATTCTGATTGCATCGGAACCCACTATTATGTAACAGTTGAAAGTTGAAATCTTCAAATTATAATTCTAAACTCAGTGGTGCTGGAAATCTTAGAGTAGCAAACAAAGAATGAGAAAAAGTACCTGAAAAAGTTCGCATCAAACACCTGACCTTCTACCTTTTGTTTTTTCAATGTAGCTTACTACATTTGATTAGAATGAAATATGACCTTTTTAAAACAAAATTGAAAGTCAGAAGACAGTTAAATTGTTCTTCACTGCATTGAAAAACAAACAAACAATTATTGGCAAGCTAGAATTTATTGCTTAGCAAAATGCCTATCAAGTAAAAAGTTAAGACAAGATTGTTTAAAGTTATCAGCAATAAACACTCACTGAAATGCAAAAATGTAGAACTCAGATATAAAAGGAAAAGGTGATAAGACAGGAATGTCCACTATGACTCTGGCGGTCCTAATCAGGGCTGAAAATTGAGAAATTAATGATATAAAGATACTAAACTTTTCCCATGTGTATATAATATCATTGTAAACATAAAAATCCAAAGAACATACAATTTAAATGAGTCAGAGTTTAGCAAGATTAGTGGATGCAAAATTAGTAAAGAAAAGTAAGTTAACAAATCAATTGTATTTCTGTATACCAGCAACAAATATCTAGAAACCCAAAATTTAAAGATATTACTGGAAATTTTCATGTACCTAGAAATGAACCTACTAATTAATAGAGGATCAATACTTCTAATGAAAAAATTATGAAACTTTATTAAGTAAATTATTAATGAAGTTCTAAATCAATATACTGTTGGCAGCAGTATAAATTGGTAAGATTATTTGGAAAACATTTAATGTTATCTAAAAAATTTAAAGATATTTATACGATATGATTTAGCAATTTCACTCCTGGTATGTTCCTGAGGAAAACACACACACACACACACATACACACACACACGAGTTAATGTCTCAGAGACCTCAGAACTAAAGACACTGTGTTCCTGAGTTCTGCAAATAATTCTGAAATGAAAATTTTATCCATATGTGACAGTAATGGAGCCAACCGTAAATTCCAGAAATGTCAACTATTCAAAGCTCTCAATAATAGCACAAAGAAATGAAATATGTTGTCCAAAATGCATGGATATTGGAATCATTTGAGATTCTTCTTGGCTCCGAAAATTAGCTAGAAATTAAAAGAAAACAATATCAGTTTCTAGTTCCTATGACTTGCTTATGGAATCCCAAATAGAGAAATGTAGAATCTTGAGAAAGTAATCCAGAAGCTCAGTAGAGCAAGAAAAAAAAAAATTGATAAACTAGCATAACAGAAGTTAAAACACCCTAGAAAAATGAAATTTTGTTTTATACATTTATGCTAATATGCGAGGGCTATCCAGAAAAAATTCAGCCATAAATGCTTCTATTTTTCAAATTGCATGGCTGGATACTTTCTAGACAGCCCTCATACATATGTGATGTATAGTATATAAGGATACATATATACTAAATTATTAACAATAATATATAAACAAATATATATAAATATTAAATACATGT
>PVKE010028873.1:0-20637 GCA_004027555.1 Craseonycteris thonglongyai
CTAGAGTTTTATTTTTTATGTTAGTAAGTGAATATAAAATTCAAGGCATAAGGTTTGAAGAGCCTGTAGCCATATAATGAGAATGTCAGTAGAGGAGAGTGAGACCCTCTTCACATTAACCCACTTCACAGATTCATTTATCAGAGACAGAAAGATATTGCCACTTTCCAACTACCTTGTAAAATCACAAAAAAATAAAAGTTCAGGTTGAACCCAAAGCTCTGTGTGTCCAATGCTGGTTTCTTTTTCAGAAGGGAAGTTCAAGTTCCATCCTCTTTAGTAAACACAAGTGAGAGTAGTAGAAAAGAAGTGTCATTTTCTTATTAAAGTTCTTGCTGAGTTTGTGGTTTGGTTGAGCTTAATTTAAACCTTCCGAAGTTCAATTAGCAGAAATGGAAATGACACTGGGAAGAGGAACTGTATCTTTACTTTAGGGAAAGAGTTCAAAACGAAAAAATAATGTCTTCTAGAATTTCAGATGATACTAAGCAAGACCTGTTCTTTCTGAACAGTGGCTGTGAAGGGAGAATCATGAGCACAGTTCAAAGTGACTTTCTGGAATGTTCTGTGGTAAATATAACTATTTATGTGGGTCTGCATATATCCATCACATTGTAAACCAATGAGGAGTTTGTTTTTTTTAAGATTTATTTTTTTATTGTTTCTGACAGAGAAAGAGAGAGAGAAGGGGGGAGGGCCCAGAGCAGACTCCACAGTTGCACATCACTGATTTTCTACATAGTTTTATCCCACAGGTGGGCAAGGAGTGGGCAAGGAGTCATGCAGGGAAGGAACCAGGCCAGGGGCCTCCCTCATGGAACTGGCCCCGATGAGAGCTGAACTCGGGGTGCCCCCCAGCTCAGCATATGAATCCACACGGTCTGGGTTTGGGACTCGATCTTCAGACCAGCTAAGCAATTCCGGCTTCCCCAATGAGAAGTTTTAATGATGAAAAAATATAGTATTGCTTTGGCTTCCTACAGGCAGAGAAGGACAGAGGGTCTGTAGTTTAATAAATATGTAAATGGTAAATTACTAATTATTATCTGATTATCACTTCCAGTCTCTGTAATTTGCTGTTCTCACATGCCATTACTTTAGACTTCTTGTATGTATTATCTTAGTTAATTCTTTAAAAAAGAAATTCCCTCAGGTTGAAAGAGGAAACTATAAAATGTATACTTTTTAGTAAAATAAGTATAAATTTAGTAAATTTAAGAATTCTTAGCTTCTAGAATTCTGCATATTTCTGCTGTTCTGGGAATAAGCTTTATCTTTAGTTTGAGATTGGGTGATTTATCATATTATGAAATACCAGTAAGTACTAGACTTGTTATTTTATACTTGTGGACATATATGACAGTTTTGATTTAATACTCTTAAAAAGGGAAAAATGAACTTTTTCACTGTCACACCTACCACCATGATAGCTAAATGGGTTAATACATAATTAAGAAATGTAAACTAAAAAGAAACTGAGCTGTGTATTTAGAAACCAGCAAGAATTGAGAACTACAGTGATACCTTGGAATTCGAATGCCCTCAAACTCAAACAACTTGGAATACAAACAAAAAATCAAGCAAATTTTGCCTCAGAATCCGAATGCTGCTTTGGAACCCAAATGCCAACAAAGTTGTTTTCATGGGACGTGTCGACTGTATGGCTCATAGCTTTATTCGAACGCCCACTTGTCTTGGAACTCGAATGTTTTGGAACTCGAAAAGGGTTCTGGGATGGATTAAATTCGAATTCTAAGGCATCACTGTATTAATGTTTGGATGTGAATTGGTATTAAACCTAAACTGATTATTGCATTAGGAGACCATCAATAAAACATATTTATCAAAAGCAATAATAATGCATAGGACACTACTCCAATTTTTTTTAAAACACTAGTCATTTATTTGTTTATTTTTCTGGAATTTTGAAGGACGTGTTGAGGACAGCTTATCAGTGCAGGTGACTCAACTAGGATTGGAAAATCCATTTCTGAGATGGTTAACTCACATGGATTGCAAGTTGACGCTGGCTGTCTTTGGGCTGGGGCCTCAGTTCTCCTTGTCACCTCAGCATAAGGCTTGGTTGAGTTTCTCACCACACAGTGACTGGGTTCTGAAAGGAAGATGGTAAATACCAGTGTGCAAATAGTTATCAAGCCTTGGCTTGCTTCATGCTTACTCATATCCTCTTGACCACATGGCCAACCCCAGAGTCAATGCAGAAGAAGACCATGCCAGGGTCTGAATACTGAAGAGCAGGTTCATTGGAGCCCAAAGTAACAGTCTATTATGGAAGAATGACTGGCGAGTTATAATACACAGAACATACCTTGTCCTGCCGTCAAGGAACTCACAGAGAAGAAATGTTTTGCTGTACATCCCAATGGGTAGATATGGAGGACAAACCTTTACTTGGGACAATTGTTTATAGTGTTTTATTACAGATGTGACAATTGAAAATCAGAAGAGTGCCGACCATTTGCTAAAAGGTGGTCCAGCTAAGGCTGGAGCCCAGGGGTGGGCATTTTGCACCTAGATACAAACTTATTTCGTGCTCTCCATCTTGCAATCAAGTGAAGCTAGTGATATGTTTCAACTGTCCAGGCTATCAATTACTTTACTGTTTTTAAAATAAAGATTTACTTTATTGTTTTTCACAGAAATAGAGAGAGACAGAGAGAGAAGGGGAGGGCCCAAAGCAGTCTCCATAGTTGTACATCATCAGTTTTTCGATGTAGTTTCATTCCACACAGGTGAATGTGGGGCCGTGCATGGCAGGAACCGGGCCAGGAACCTCCTGCATGGGAAGCACACCCCAGTTCAGCATATGGGTCTGCATGGGCTGGGGCCAGGACTCAATCCTCGGACCCTGGGGGCTGCCAGGTAAACGCTCAACCTGCTGAGCCATGCCAGCATCCCCTGGTTTACTTTTAAGTATAATGCATATAGCAACTTGTAGTATGTCCTTAGGCAAATCACTTACCTTTCTAGGTTTCATTTTCCTCATTACTCAAACTAGAGAGTTGGATTAAGTGATTTCTACAGTTTCAGCCAATTATTATATTTTACTATAGATCAATGTATTATAATGCTATATCATATCAACAATAAAAAAATGTGTTCATTTTTTTTTTTTGATAAACACATTGCTTTAACAAGCTGTAGTCAGTAAAGCTAATTGAAAATTAAATAGTGAATCTGAACTTTCTCTGGGCGTATCTGTTTATTTCCTAACAGTTTCTGACTGTGGAAAATGGAGCTTTGCCATGGTCAGGTCTTTCTTCACTGTGAAACTTGGTCTCTGATCAGAAGGTTAATTTCTGCATGACTTACCTTACAGTGTTAGCTAAGCCGAGAAAGTAAGATAGGTGAAGTGGAAGTACTTAGTTTTGATTAGGGACTGAGTATTTTCTCTGTCCCTCTGACTACACACTATTTAATTATGACAGTTTTGCATCAGACTTTAGTTTAAAAAAAAAAGAGGAATTCACTCTCAGGTAGTCATTGACTTCTGAGTAGTGAAGTCCCAGTCTTTCAACTTTCTCTGTTGCTAAGTCTGAGACTCTTTCCATGAAACCCTGGGGAAGGTACCTAAAAAAGAAAAAAACAGGAATTTGTAAGAAGCAATTTAAAATGCCTCTTGCTGAGATTGTGGTTTGTTTCGTTTGCCTTTGTTAGAATGGCCCAACTAGAGAAGGCTTAAAAGAAAAAAAAAGAAAGAAAGAAAAACCAACTTTAGTTTCACTTTCAAGATTGCAGCAAACCTGCTATACTCCCTGATGAGAACAAATGGATTTGGACTACAGAGAAAAGGAATGGTCAGAGTAAGTGAAGTAGATTTTAAATTTCTACTTGGATAGTTTCTCTCTAATTGGGGAAAGCTAGACTGCATGATGGTTTTAGCATTCTTTGATTTCTCTTTGAGCTGGTGCTTGAAATCTAGTTAGAATCATTCAATAAGGAAAATGTAAGAAAAGGGAGATAATATAGGTACAGGGCGAAATGTATCATAACTCAGAGTACAAATAATAGCAACAATTTCTAATTAAGATGACATAACATTTTGAGCAGTCATTTTTTAAAAATTGTTACCTTTGTAGAGTTCTGTATCTGGAAAACTACATTAGGATAGCTATGGAAATCACTTTGCAACAGCCTTAAAAAATAAATGACAACTTTTTCTTAAAGATACAATGCCCTGTCAAGAGCTTCCTCGCCTTTGCTCAGTTCTCTGGGCTGGAGAGGACTCAGGTGCTGGCACTTTATGATAATATGCTTGAGAAGGAGAAATACTTCAGCTGTTCCTAGGAGGAAGAAAATGGCTTTCTTTGGCAAATGTGGGTTAAGTTGGATGGAAACGGAGTCAGCCTTGGCTACTATTAGTTTCAAGAAGCTGCCTCCCAATTTTACAATATGATTTTGTGTTGGTGTGTGTCTGCATATAGTGTATCTGTATAAATTTAGGGGAAAAAATGTAAAGTTCACAAACTGTATAAGCCAAACTGTAACTGGTAGTGACTCTAAGTAGCCTGGTTCCAGATTCCATGTCCAAATCATGATGCAATATTGTTTGTCACTTGGACAAAGAAATGTAATCCTATGTACCCTGGAAAGGCTTTCCAAAATTGCATGGCCCAGTGAGTCTATTTTTCATTTTTTTTAAGCTTTCTTTGTGTCTGTTGTGTATCATTCATCAGCAACTTATTTTCACTTTCATTTCACCCTCTAATTTTGCTGAAGCATAGTCTAGACTGTTTCATAAGCATTACATAATTATTAATTTACAGTATCTTTGCATATCTTAGAATATTTCCCCCCACTTTCATTAACTGTTCAGTTGGAAATGAACTTTTAGTTTACAAATATTTTTCCCTGAATGGTTTGAAAGCTTATCACTATTGTTTTCTAGTGGCTGATGTTGCTGATGAAAAGTTTTGTATCAGTCAGGATCTCTTTCCTTTGGAAGTAATGGATCACATGTTTTCCTGAGAAGGTTTTAGAATCTTTTCAAAAATGGTTACAATTTTTAAGTTTCAGAAGATTCTCTGTGTATTTTTTTCTTTTTCACTCCTTGGCATCCTGCTTGGCACCTGGTGAGTCTTTTCCATCAGATGAAGTGCATTTTCAGATCTCAGAATGTCTTTCAGTCAGTCTTTCAGGTGTATGTTTTGTACATGGATTGGTCCTGCACAGTAACTCTGATCACTATAGCCCTTTCAGAAAAGGTAAATGTCACCTATACATGAAGGAGAATATATTGCAGGGGCTGTATCTGTGAGCTGGTAAATAAAGGTAGTAGTACCCTTATGGGACTGGGCAGAGAGATTTGGGAGAATCCTAGAAAGGTGGGGGTTAGGGAGCTGGTCCCAGATTTTCGGGATATATAACTTCCAGCCGCCCGTGCTCCACACACCTGAACAATTTGGTAAGGGACATGCTAGCTGGCCTTGGGCTGTGATTGTCCTCATAGTCTACGGGTATAAAGATTATGTGTAGCTTAAGAAAATATTTAGTAACAGTTTTACAAAGGCCATAAGATGGGAATGTTAATTTATGGAATTTTTATTTAACTAGATTAAAATAAAAACAGGGCCACTAATCTTTAGAAGTGTATTAGAATAATTCTAAATACACTGGTTCTACTTTCTTAGAAAGAATTATTTTAAATAATTTTACTTTCTAAAACTTATTTGAAATTTTTCTCATGTCATGACTTTAGATTTTATGAAAAATCTTCTTAAATATTATTACCATTATTGATCCATATACTCACACTGAAAATACATTACATTTTTTTATTTTTAATATCTGAAAGTGAAACAAGATAAATGGTTATACCAGAGAATGCCCATCTGGTACACATTCCACCAAAATAAACTATAGATGGAGATGAAAGTGGTTTTTTTGAGCTGATTGACTGCTTAGGGAAAGTTATTTATTTAACATATATTTATTCACTATCAGGTATGTTTCAGTCATTTTTTGAGGTACACTGTACAGAATAAATACAACCATGTCCTCTCTTTACTATTACAGCTTTATAGTCTAATAAGTAGAGATAATTAAATAAATAATAAATAAAATTATTTTAGATAATTCCCAAAACCACCTTTACATGGTAGTAAATCTAGTAAAGGAATAACAAAAATGGAAGGAATGGGAGGATTTGCACTTCTGATTTCAAGACTTACTATGAAGCTACAATAATCAAAACAGTGTGGTGTTGGACTAAGAACTGAAAATTATTTTGGTGAACGAGAGTAGACAGCTCAGATATAGGCTCACACTTAAACACATATTTGGTTAAGAAAGACACTGAAGCAGTCAAGCAGGGAAAGGAAAATCTTATTGAAATAAAGTCTGACCAACCAGTATGCAATTCAGAACAATGAGCCTTGACTCTTCCCATCATACACAGCAATTTACTTAAGAGAGATAACAGACCTTATCATGATAGCTAAAGTCATAAATCCTTAAAAGACAGTAACTTGAGAGTAAGCAAAGTTTCTTAGGGCATAAAAAGCAATAATAATAAAAGAAAAATGTGATACATTAGACTTTGTCATAATTATGAAGATATCATCATCCATTAAGAAAATAAATAGGTAACATAAAATGGTGGAAATTATTCACAAAATATAACTCTGAAAAAACTTTCACATACATAAAGATTTCTAATACACAATAAAAAAAAAGAAACAACCTAATTAATAAATGAATGAATCATATGAGCATACAAGGCAAGATACACAAATGAATAATAAGCACATAAAAAGTGTTGTATAATCAAAGAAGTACAAATTAAAACCATAATGAGATATTATTATACATTCACCAATAGTACCAAATATTGGTAAAGATGTTGGTGGGAGTGGAAAATGGTATAAAATTTTGCCAAGAGATCTGGCAGCTTTTTATAAAATTAAGAAAACTAAACATTTACCAAATGGTGCAGTAATTCCAATCCTAGGTATTTACCCAAAATAAATTGAATGCATATGTTCATAAAAACGTGTACAGAAATGTTCATACTAACTTTATTCATAATAGTGAAAAACTTCACACAACCCATGTATTTAATAATATAAGCATGGAAAAAGAAGTATGGTATATTTATACAAGGGAATACCACTCAGTTGAAAAAAAAAAGAACTACTGAAACATGTAAGTGGATGAATTTCAAAAACATGGTTTGAGTAAAAGAAGCCTTATTTAAGAGACTAAATCTGATCACATTGATATGAGGCTTTAAACCACACAAAGCTGACTTCTAGACAAGATGGCAGAGTAGGTGAATGCTATGCTGGCCTTCTCCCAACACCACATCAAAATTACAATGAAACTACAGAACAACCGTCACTGAGAATCACCTGAAGCCTAGCTGAACAGAAGTCTTATAACTAAGGATATAGAGAAGAAGCCACATCGAGACTGGTAGGAGGGGTGGTAACTTGGAATGGGCTGGTCCCACACCCGTGAATGGTGGTTAAAAACCAGGAGGGATATCTCAGATGTAAAGGTAGCCCTGAGGAGTCAGGGGTCTCAGCCCCACACCAGGCCACCCAGCCCAGGTTTCCAGTGCCAGAGAGAGACATCCCTATAACTTCTGGCCGTGAAAACCAGTGGAGATTGTAGTCTATTGAGGCAAAGGTTACTGGACTCCTCTTAAAGGGCCCGCTTACACATTTACTTGCTGATGGACTCACTCCTCTGAGCTCAAGCACTACTTGGGCAGCAGCTCTCTCCCAGACAGAAGTACTGACAGAAGCCATTGTTCCTTTGTTAAGCCCTCCTCTCACCTAGCCGGCACAAGTAGCCAGGAACCATATCTGAGTCTCCATCAGCCTGGCTAATATCATTCACTGTGCCCTGGTGATACCCTGAGACCCTACCACACCCAACTTGTGGGCCCACCTAAGCCATTTTCTGTGGCTTTTTCATTCAAATTGCCTATCATGATTCATGCTGTGGACTTTTCTAAAATCTCTCCAAGGTACACAAACCCCATTTGGCCTTAGCATGTCTCATATTGCTTGTTAAGCAGCCCCAAGCCCAGCTCTTGTAGTAACCAGCCTGAGTTTATAGCTTAGCCTCTCCCAGGCACCTATAAGCCCAGCACAAGTGACAACCATCTGCAAATCACCTTGTAACCTACAACAAGTGGTCCCAGGCAGAACAAAGGCACCAGCTGAACTTGATCTGCATCATAGTTCCTCCCAAGAGGCCCCAGAACAAACGCACAGATGGCCAGCCTCAGACCACACCAGAGCACCACCTAACCACCTTCACAAACAACACACTTGAAGGGCAGAGTTGCCAGGCACTGGAGTCCTGCTAAAGCAAGTTCTGCTCTGTAGGCTCAGCCCTTGCATAACACCTCCTCCACTGTAGCCAGAGACAGTCCTCACAACCAACCAACCTGAGGGTCAATCCTTCCCACTGACACACCAACAGTAATCAAGGATCAGCTACAGTGGAGGGCACATACAATACATACAAGGGACACGCCTGGGGCACTTAGCTGAGGTGATCAAGGAGACTGTACCACTGAGTCCTATAGGACACCTATTACATAAGGACAGTTTACCAGGACTAGGAGACATAGCAGCTCTATTTAATACATAGACACAAGCAGAGGGAGGCAGCCAAAATGGGGAGACATAAAAACATGTCCCAAATGAAAGAACAGAACAAAACTCCAGAAAAAAGAACTGAGCAAAATGGAGACAAACAATCTACCAGATGGAGAGTTCAAAACACTGGTTGGAAGAATGCTTAATGAATGATCTCAGACGTCAAAGAGATAGGAAACATAAAAATGAAGATAGAAGACATAAAAAAAAAGCTGTTAGAAATTAAGCATACAATAATGAAATGAAGATTACATTAGAGAAAATCCAAGGTAGATGAGATGAATCACAGGATCAAATTAGTAATTTGGAAGAAAAAATAGCAGGACACACCCAATCAGAACAGGGGGAAAAAAAGGAAAAGAAAAAGAATAAAGAATCCAAAAATTCAGGGTAGTTAAAGGGCCCCTGGGATAACATTAAACGTGCCAACATTTGCATCATAGGGGCAATAGAAGGAGAAG
This sequence comes from Craseonycteris thonglongyai, assembly GCA_004027555.1. Classification (NCBI taxonomy): domain Eukaryota; kingdom Metazoa; phylum Chordata; class Mammalia; order Chiroptera; family Craseonycteridae; genus Craseonycteris; species Craseonycteris thonglongyai. Next base: position 9,095 of record PVKE010028873.1, read on the forward strand.
AAAGAAAGAAAGGAATTGAGAACCTATTTGAAGAAATAATGATGTAAAACTTCCTTAACCTGGTGAAGGAAATAGACAAACAACCCAGGAAGTGCAGAGAGTCCCAAACAAGATGAACCCAAAGAGGCTCATAGCAGACTAAGAGAAAATCTTAAAGGCAGGAAAGAAAAAGTAGTTAGTCACATATAAGGGAGCCTCCATAAGACTGTCAGCCAATTTCTCAACAGACACTTTGCAGGCCTGAAGGGATTGGCATGAAATATTCAAAGTGATGAAAAGCAAGGTCATATAACCAAGATTACTCTCCCCAACAAATAATCATTTATAATCAAAGGACAGATAAAGAGCTTCCAAGACAAGAAAAACCCAAAGGAGTTTATTATCATGAACTAGTATTACAAGCAATGTTAAAGGGATTTCTGTAAAAGAAGAAAAAAATATCAAAAGTATGAACGATAAAATGGCAATAACTAAATATCTTTTAATAATTAAATGCTCTGGGGAAGCAGGGATGGCTCAGTGGGTTGAGTGCTCATTTGCAGCCCGGGGGACTGAGGATTAAGTTCCGGCCCTGGCCTGTGCGGACTCATATGCTGAATTGGTGTGTGCTTCCCATGCAGGAGGCCCCCAGTTTGGTTCTCGCCCCCTGGTTTAGTTCCTGGCTCGAGAGGGCGTGCCTTCCATGCGGGAGGCTCCCAGCCCAGTTCCTGCCCTGTGCAGCCCCCACCCACCTGTGTGGAACAAAACCATGTTGAAAACTGATGATGTATGTCTATGGAGACTTCTCTGGGCCCTTCCCCTTCTCTCTGTCTCTCTGTCTCTGCCTTTCTCTGTCTGTAAAAAACAATAAAATAAATCTTTAAAAAAATAATTAAATGATCCAATTAAAAGACAGTGTGGTTGAATAAGAAAACACAGCCTTTACATATGCTGCCCACAAGATCCTTAATTCAGCTAGAAAAACACACAGACTGAAAGTAAATGGATGGAAAAAGATTTTTCATGGAAATTGAAAAAAGCTAGGGTAACAATACTTATACCAGACAAAAATAGACTTTAAAACAAAGGCTATAACATCAAACAAGGAAGGACCCAATAATTTCACTTTTGGGTATTTATCCAAAGAAACCCAAAACACTACATTGAAATGACATATTCATTCATACATTTGTTGCAACATTATTTACAATAACCAAGATACGGAAACAACCTAAGTGCCCATTGATAGATAAATGGATAAAGCAGAGGTGGTACAGGGCATATTGTGAACTATTATGCAGCCATTAAATAAATAAAATCTTGCCATTTGCAACAACATGGATGGACCTAGAGGATATTGCACTGAGTGGAGCAGTCAGACAGAGACAAATATCTGCTTTCTCCTATATGCACAATTAAAAACAAACAAACAAAACAGAAAAAAACCTCATAGATGCAGAGAATATTTTGACAGTTGCCTGATAGGAGAGGGGTTGAGGAAATGAATGAAAAAGAAAAAATATTAATAATCAGAAATTGGTCATCACAAAAGAGTCACAGGGATGTAAATGATCGCATAACAAATATATTCACTAATATTGTAATACCTATGTATGGTGTCAGATTGACACTAGATTTATCAGGATGATCACTTCATAAGTTATATAAATTTCTAATCACTTTGTTGTACTCTTGAAGCTACTATAATATATTTTAACTCTAACTAATAAATTATAAATTGTTTTAAAAACTGCACAAAACTAATTTATTGTTGAAAAAGTCAGAGCAGAGGTTGTGTCAAATGGGGATTAGAATTAACTAAGAAAGGGGAAGTCAGGATGGCTCAGCGAGTTAAGTGCCCTCTTTGCAGCTTTGGGGACTGAGGATAGAATTCTGGCCCCGGTCCATGCGGACCCATATGCTGAACAGAAGTGTGCTTCCCATGGGGGAGGCCCCTAGTTCAGGTCTCATCCCCCACGCCTGTTCGGCCCCTAGCTCAAGGGGTTGTGCCTCTCTTGTGGGAGGCCCCCAGCCCAGGTCCCACCTTGCACTGCCCCCGCCCACCTGTGTGGAACAAAAACCACATTGAAAACAGATGATGTACAACTATGGAGATTGCTCTGGGCCCTCCCCCTTCTCTCTGTCTCTCTCTTTCTCTGTCAAAAACAATAAAATAAATCTTAAAAATAAAGAGAACTAATTGGGAAAGGGATGGGGAACTGTTTAGGGTTGGGTTACACAGGTATATGCACGTGTCAAAACTCAGGGAATGTACACTAAAACTATTGCCTTTCATCACAGGCAAATTTTACATCAAAATAATAACCCTATTAACAAACATGGCACTAAAAAGTAGCAGTGTACATTCTGCAGGAAAGGATACTGCAGTGCCCTTGGTAAACTAATGATAGGGGATGGATAGATGGGTAGAAATATGATAATACGAGAGTGGTCACTGCAAAATTGTTTTTGTGCTGTTGTTCAGGATTTTTATTAGAAGTGTTGGGAAAAAATCAACTGTGGTGTAGCCATATTCTGTATGAATGAATTGTTCTAAGCCATGAAATGAACAAATGTTGCTCTAGGACAAGTGTGGGTGAGTCTTGCAAAACTGATGCGGAGTACAACGAAGCATAAAATGATACACATTACACAACTGCACTGATATATAATACAAAAGCTGGTGAACTTAGTCTTTTGTGTAAGAGGTCAGGGAGTACTTGTCTTTGGAAAGGAGGACGTGAGGACTGGGATGAAGCCTGAGGGAGCTTTCTGGGGTGCATGGTGTTCTCTTCCATGATCTGAGTGGTGAATACATTGCCATGTTCACTTCGTGAAAATTCAAGAAGCTGTATATTCATGATTAGCATACTATTCTGTACCTATTTAAAATATAATAACTAAATTTAAGAAGTATGAGATATGATAAAAAATATATATATGGTGATGGTGAATGGTGCCTCCGAGTGCCATCCAGTGGAAAGGCAAGAATCTTCAATATGGGAAGGAGCTTGTTGAACCTTGTAACAGTGTGTGTGACAAGGTTCTACTTGTATGGTGCAGTCAGTTGGTTGTGAGCTACGGTTGGGAGAAGGTGTGTTTTAAAGTGTACCATAAATCATGGGTCATGAACAATGAATTAACATAAATTTCTGTCAAAAACAAAACAAAACAAAACATTACCATGTGTCCTCATGCACCTCATTCACCGGATCTGGCACAGTGGGACTTCTGGTTCTTCCCAAAGTCAAAAGGACCATGAAGTTAAAACTTTTGAATCGATTCAGGACATCAAGTCAGACACAGCAGCACAACTAAAAACACTCATGAAAGAGGACTTCCAGAACTGCTTCAAAAAGTGGCAAGAATGATGGGATAAGTGTGAAGTGAGAGGGCATATTTTGAGGACTCATGGCAATGTGTCTTTTACTGTAATAAATTAAAAAAAATTTAAACACTCACCATATTATGTTTATCATACCTTGTATATATCGATATAAGTCCTGACATGAAAAACTAACTTTATATCTAGGAATGGAGAATAAAAGATAAAGAGGTGTAAATATAAAAGAAAACTTTAAATACAAAAAGGTCATACAAGAGGGCCAATGTCTGGCTAAAAATTGTTCCAAAGGAGACTACTTAGGAAAAAAATCCAAGTATTAATATAAAAATAAATTATAAAAATTTAAGGAAAACATAAGCCTTCAGATTAAATATTCCATAGAGTATATAGCTACAGTTTTAAGAAAAGACTCAGAATGAAATATTCCTGTGAAATGTCACATTACCAAAACCTTTCAAAGAGAAAAAGGGAAGTAAAATAAAGAAAACCTTTCTATAAAAAAAAATGAAAATGAAATAAGTATGATTTCTTTTTAGCAAAACTGAATATTAGAAGACAATGAAATAACGACTCTGTGATTTTGCATAAAAGGTATTTGGAATTCAAATAGCCAACACATAAAATTATATTTAAAATGAGCAAAAAGAAGTATATAATAACTTAGAAAATGGGAAGTTGGGATGGTTCAGTGGGTTAGGCACTCACTTTGTAGCCCTGGGGACCAAGGCTTGAATCCTGGCCCCAGCCCATGTGGACCTATATGCTGAACTGGGGTGTCCTTCCCATATGGGAGACACCCTGGTTCACCTCCTGGCTTGAGGGGGCATGCCTCCTATGTGGGAGGCCCCCAGCCCAGTTCCTGCCCTACGTGGCCCCCGCCCACTTGTGTTGAATGAAACCATGTTGAAAACTGATGACATACAACTATGAAGACTGCTCTGAGCCCTCCTCCTTTTCTCTGTCTCTCTCTGGCTCTGTCAAAAATAATAAAATAAATTTTTTTTAAAAAAGAACTTAGAAAGAAAAACTTCTATAAGCATTTTGGAATGAAGGAAAAAGAAGTATTCAAATAGATACTCTAGTCAAAATAAGAATATTTCAAGAACGAAGGTACTGAAATCCATATAATAGTGGCGTTAATCCAGCAGCACAGTGAAATGAATTTCATGATGAAGGTCAAGTAACAACTATTGGATATATCCAGTCAAACTGGCCATTCAACCAAGAGTATAATTAAGAAGATGGGTGATATTGGCATAATATTATGGAAATTAAGTCACATATAGTTCTTTTAACAAGAATAAAATAGGGAAAATTAAAGAAGTCAAGAAAGTTATGATCAATGAGTAGCAAAGTAAACAAGGAATAATTCTAAAGAATTGAGTTAGTATCAGGGAGAAGAATTCATGTTGTCTTGAATATTAAAGGGTCACTTGCTAGGGAGCAGAGGGTTAAATTTTCTGCACTCAATGAACTGCACTCAACTGCATTTGGGTTTTATTCATGGGCATTATTAATTCCTTAAAATCTCTATTTAATGCAAAGATTCCATAAATTAAAATCTTATTTCCTTTTATTTCTGTGTGCAAAGCTGCGATTGTTACCTTGGGCTCTTCAAAATATTTATTTAAAATATCAAACATGATAATGTTTAATTTGTAAGAATTTTAAAATTTTATATAAAAACAAAGTAGTTTATGCAATGTTTCCTAAGCAATTTTTTATACAGTATATAAATGATTCTTTTAAAAACTTTTAAAGGTTTTTAGCTGTTGAGGCTGATATATTAGCAAATGTTTAATTTATTACTTTCATTTGTTAGGCCACAGTCATCCATGGATGCCTCATAACCTAGGACTTTCTTCTTATTCTTTAAAATGAAATTGAAAAGGAGAGCACTTTTAAAGAAATCTGGACTCCTTAAACAAAGATCATTTGTATTTCAAGGGGGATACTTGCTGCTTCCCAGAGCATGAAGACAGCCCCAGAGTCAGTACTGCAATTCTCCAGCACACTCAAATTGAGTTAATAAGGAGCTTTCCGAATCTTTCTAACCACTCATGGATTTCCTTGAATTTCAATTATTTTACATGCTTGGCTACTTCTACTATTTCCTTCTTGTTTAATGGTTAGCTGTGATTGTTTCGTGATATAATTCACTTTGTATAGCTTTTCTTTGGAATGTAAAAATTTTATAAAATAAGAAATGGTTATAATTATCCATTTATTTCTTTCTTTAAAAGATTTATAGTATTGTTTTTGACAGAGAGAGAGAGAGAAAGACATACAGAGACAGAGAGAAGGGGGAGGGCCTAGGAAGCAGTCTCCGTAGTTGTACATCATTAGTTTTCGCCATAGTTTCATTGTACACAGGTGGGCAAGGGGCCGCACAGGGTAGGAACCAGGCAGGGGGCCTCTCGCATGGGAAGCTCACCCCTGCAAGCTGGGGCCTTCCCATATGGGAAGCACATCCCAGTTCAGAATATGGTTCCACATGGGCTAGGGCTGGAACGCGATCCTCAGACCCTGGGGCTTCAAGGCAAGTGCTCAACCCTAAGCCATCCTGGCATCCCATAATTATCCATTTATAAATCATGGATTATTGTACTGATTAATGATACAGTAATAACAATAAATGCTGCTTTATTCCAGACACTGCAAGACTTATCTTCTTTAATCTTCATAACAACCTATGGAGGAGCTACTCTAATGATCTCTACTTACAAGATGAGGAAACAAAGGCCTGAGAAATGAACTAACCTGTCAGAGGCTACTAAGTAATTAGAAGATCCAGGATCAGAGCTCAGAGGGTGTAATACCAGGGTTTGTTCTCTTAATCATTATGTTTCTCTAAGTCTTATTGATTACACAGCGAATGTTTACATAAAATTATAAATATTATTTATTGACTGGATTTTCTAAATTGATCTAGACCAACTATGTCTAACTTATAATTTTAGGATAAATGCTAATGTCATATTTTGGTAATGTCAAGGGAGGTTATAGCTGACAGTTTTAGGAAATGTAAGGATGGAAGAAGTGTATAGAAAATATAGGGGTGCATATTTTCTATACCACAAGGGGAGGAGTCAAGAGATTTTGTCTGAAGTTTGTTGATCAATAGAGTTTTAAGTATAGTCTTTTAAAATATAAATGTAACAATAGATTAAATTTAAAATAACTAAAGAAAAATTGTGTGGATGATGAAGAAGTAGCATAATTAAGTTCCTTCTCTTCATAGTAGAAAGAAAACACTTGAGTTCATTAAATGAATAGATGCAAATGCATATTATTTAGGTTGTGGAGGTGACCATGAGAATTAAAAATAGAAACTGTCAAGAGGTTACCTTGAAATATGGCAACTGGGGTGGAGATGGAGAATGAAGAGGGAGTTTGTATATTTCATTTTCTACTCTTCTGTGCTATTTGAATTTTCCTTATAATGCATTATTTGTATAATGTATATGTGTATATCATAAGAGTTATAGCAAAAAGATCATACATAGTCACATTTGATTATATATTTTACAAGAAACATACCACTGCATGTAAAAGCCTGCAAGTTAATATTGTCCATTGCTTTTTTGTTTCTTTTACAGGGCAGAATCATGGTTCGGAGTCTGCTTTATCATATCTCCTCTTTTTTGGGACTGTTGCCCTTTTGGATACTGGGTACATCTTCTACCAACAAATGTGCTGTGAGACACGAGGTAGCTGATTGCAGTCATCTGAAGTTGACCCAAATACCTGATGACCTCCCAACAAATATAACGGTGTTGAATCTTAGCCATAATCAACTCAGAAAATTACCATCTGCCAATTTTACAAGATACAGCCAAATTACTATTTTGGATGCAGGATTTAACACAATCTCAAAGCTGGAGCCAGAATTATGCCGAAACCTCCCCTTGTTGGAAATTTTGAACCTCCAACACAATGAGTTATCTCAGCTTTCAGATAAAACCTTTATCTTTTGTATGAATTTGGTTGAACTCCACCTAATGTCCAACTCAATCCAGAAAATTCAAAGTAATCCCTTTAAAAGCCTGAAGGTAAGATGAAAATGTTCATTTTCATATAATAAATAACATATTTTCTAATATTAAGTTTTCAAGTATTCATACTTAGACCTAATATCTAGATATCTGTGTGAAGAATAATAAATCTGACCTACTCAAATGGTGTGTGCATGTGGGGGACACACACAAATATTGACACTATGATCAGAAATGTTTTCAAATGAGAGAATATCATCTTTAATCAGTTTCATTTTTTTTTTTAGATTTATTTTATTGTTTTGACGACGGGGGAGAGAGAGAGAGAGGAGAGAGAGAAGGGGAAGGGCCCAGAGCAGTCTCTGTAGTTGTACGTCATTCCACACAGGTGGGCACAGGGTTGGGACCTCCTGCATGGGAAGCTTTCCTGGTGCTAACTGAACTGGGGGCCTCCCACATGGGAAGTACACCCCACTTCAGCATATGGGTCCACATAGGCCAGGGCTGGAATTCAATCCTCGGATCTCGGGGCTGCAAAGTGAGCACTCAAACTGCTGAGCCATCCGGCATCCCAATTTCAACCTTAATTTTAAAGAACTCTGCCTTTCTTGCTTTTTCCTATTAGAATTAGAAATTTTATAAGAGGTAGAGATCACAGAAGAATCAGAACGTCCCATGAATAACGTGTCAAACACATACTCAAAGCTGTTGACGTAGTACCTGAAATAATGAAAAAAATGTCAAGTCCAAATTCTAACAAAGTTACCACATAGATACATGACTGTAGAAGTTTCCTCATAATATTGTTTGGCCAATGGCTATTGCCTTTTTCCTTTAAGCACTTTGCTTAAATTTTAAGTTTGTGAAAAGTGTATTTATTATTTTTAACTCTGAGAAAATTAAGTGCTTTTCTTAAACAAAAACCATGTTCAAAACTCTGTTTTCTTCACTTAATGAACTTATAAAAAACTGAGCATTTCTTGACCTCAGATGCCAAGAATATCATATAAATATAGATATGATTAGGAACATGAAATAATTTGCTTGCAAGTGATTTGAAGTTCTTTCTTGTACCTTCTTAGAATCTGATGTGGAAAAACTATCTTTGAACACAAATCTGATGATTACCGTAATCATTTACAAAATGTTGCCTTGATTTTTAAAATATAAATCAATATTTTATTGTCCTAAAATATATCAGCTTTTTCTTACCTTTTACTTGAGTTGTAAGTTCTTGAGTTATAAGTTTACATGTTCAAAAGCAGCCTAGGATAATAAAATATCCCACAGGGGAAGCAGGGATGGCTCAGGGGGTTAAGAGCTCACTTTGCAGCCCCGGGGGACCGAGCATTGAATCCTGGCCCCAGCCTATGCAGACGCATGTGCTGAACTGGGGTGTGATTCCTGTGTGGGAGGGCCCCAGTTCAGTTCTGACCCCCCAGTTTAGCCCCTGGCTCAAGGGGGCGTGCCTCCCAGCAGGAGACCCCCAACCCAGTTCCTACCCTGCATGGCCCCTCCCACATGTGTGGAACAAAACCATGTTGAAAACTGGTGTTGTACAATTATGGAGACAGCTCTGGGCCCTCCCTCTTCTCTCTGTCTCTCTGTCTTTCCCTGTCTCTGTCAGAAACAATAAAATAAATCTTTAAAATAAAATAAAATACCCCACAACACTGGCAAAACAAACAAAAATTAATATTCTGTTCTAGCCATGATCCAAAATTTACATAACTATAGGATCTTTATCAATGTAAAAGTCTTTTTAAGATTACATGGATGACAAAGTTCTACTTACACTTTTTAAGAAAATGCCTTTTTGTTGTTTAGTTTTAAGGCTGATGCCCAACACTATATCTTGATAAAGCACAGGAATATTTCTTGCACTATAAATAAATGCTTATTATAAGTAATATGTAAATAAGTGATTATGACCATTTTTTTTATATCCTATAAGTAAGCTTAAGTTCTTTTATTTTGGGTAAGAAAAATAAAGTGATTTGTTATATAAGAAACTAAATCTTTGCAACAAGGTATTTTAATCACAACAATTATTTTGCTGTTGAATTATTTCTAAGATTCATGTACATTTATAGGAACTATTTTTGATGACAATACTCTAACTTATATTCATGTTTTCTTCTCTCAGAATTTAATCAAATTAGACCTATCTCATAATGGTTTATCATCAACTAAATTAGGAACTCAGCTCCAGCTGGCAAATCTCCAAGAACTTCTATTATCAAATAATAAAATTCATGTACTAAGACACGAAGAGCTTGATTTCTTAGGAAATTCTTCTTTAAGAAAATTAGAGTTGTCATCAAATCAAATTAAAGAGGTAAGCAGTAAGGTAAAATTATTTTGTGTTCCAACTATAAGTGTGGGCAGTCTGTAATTGTGCCACACGGACAGGAATCTAACATTTCCTATAGAAAGAGATGATAAGCTTTGCCATGTCTTCCACAACCCTTCCCACTGTGTGGCCCATTTATGTCATCCTCACAAGAAAAGGGGTTTGGAGCTCTGCTGTTGGACAGAAGTAGGTTAAAATCCCTATTATATCTTTTAAATTAATATTCTAAGTGAAAAAACTAAAATTTTTATTGTTAAATTTATTAAGGTTACATTGCTTAGTAAAAATTAAACAGGTTCCAGGTGTACAACTCCACAGTACCCTGTCTATGTGTTACAATATGTGCTCACCACCCGGAATCAGCTTTCTTTCTATCACCATATATTATTCGCTGTTCTAAAAGGGTGTCCCAAAATTCACGCAAGAAGTAATTTTGATAGAAAACACGGGTTTATAATTAAAAATTGTAAATTTTAATTGCTCAACAATGAAAATGCATTGTTCTTTTGTGTAGCACTCCATTTTTAATAACCCTGAACTGTCAGCTGTCACGCTGTCTTTTTTTTTTTCCATTGGCAACACTTTGCTGTACAAATGACACAAAATTCAAATCTTCCGTGAATTTTGGGACACCCATTATTTACAGATCAGTACTTTGACCTCAGGGGACTTAACCTCTCTGGAATTTAGTTTCCTCACTTATAAAATGGAAGCAGTATTATTGATGAGTACAGCATAAATTTTCTGAAAAAATGAAAATAGCAAGCTAGGTAAGAGTATAGGCTTTAGAGTTGGGTTAGCTGTCTCCCTACCTGGGGTTTATCTGTTAATAATAATGTAATCAGGCAAACTTTTTAAATTTTCTCTGCTCTAAAATTGGCATAATATTAACACTACCTCATAGGATTGTGTGGTAAAGATTGTGTAACTGTACAGGGTCTGGCATGTAAGTGTTCAATAAATAACTAGCATTAGATTATACCAAGAACCTTCCTATAATGGAGTATACCTAACTAACTTTCTCTTTTGGATCCATGATCTTCAATTTGTTTACTATTATCTTATACGGGTGTGTCTGTATTTTATTTCTTTACAGCACCAGTGCCCAAACTTTAGGCTTCCCTGGGCCACATCGGAAGAAGAGAAATTGTCTTGGGTCACACATAAAACATACTAACGCTAATGATAGCTGATGAGCTTTAAAAAAAAAAGAGTTATTAAAAACCTCATAATGGTTTAGGAATTTGTGTTGGGCTGCATTCAAAGCCACCCTGGCTGCAGGCAGAACATGCCTGCTTTATAGGTTAAGAATAAGAAAATTGAAAATCCTAAATAAAATCAGATTTTTTAAAGCTGTATTAATTTTCAGACATTAAAGTAGACTGTGTATAAAATTATCCTGAGATGATAATTGAATACTTTATGCAAGCTACTTGTGTTAATTTTTAAGTATTTTTTTTCTATTTAGAACATGTATTCTAGAATTTTATAAAATATAAAAATAATGAGGGGAAGGAAGTAAAAATCATCGAAAAGCCCACAATCCAGGCACAACCAATGTTAGTATTTGCATACGTTTAGCTCCATCTTTTCTCCAAGTAATAGTAAGAAAAACAAAAGTAGTGCAAAGTCATAGAGTACCTAACTGTGTGTTTGGCACTGTGATAGCTTTTTTATTTATATTTTTATATAGTCCTATAACCAACTTATTCCTCTTATCATCTTACACAAGATTAAACTGAGATGAAGAAAGATTAAGGAGCTTTTTCAAGGTCTCATAGTTGACCAGCTGGTGACAGAGCTGGGTTTCTGGCCGTGTTAGACCGAACCTATTCTCTTATCAGCTGTGCTACATCGTGTCTCTGAGGAT
>PVKE010028874.1:0-20645 GCA_004027555.1 Craseonycteris thonglongyai
GCCCAGGAACAGAAATTTGAAGGTGGGAGCAAATGGGATGGGGCTGGGGTAGAGGCAATATGTAGAGAGTAGCAGGAGACAAGAAGAGAAGTATGGAGCCAACCTGGCACGCAGAGGGTGCTTCAGAGATATCTGTGGAATGAACATTTTAGAAGAAAAAAATACTAACAAAAACACACAGATTTTATACTGGAACCAGATTGATGAAGGCCTACAAGGCCAAGTTAAAGAGTTAACCCATCACACACACACACACACACTGTGGAGCCAGAGAATCCTTTAAAGCAAGGGATTATGTAATTTAAAAAATGGTTCAGAAAAATTGGCATGGCAGAAGGCATAGCAGCAGAATTGAAGGAAAGGGAGAATGAAGGCAGGGAGATGGTATAGTCAGGAGGGCTTTCCATTTCAAAGAAGAGATAAGGGTTGGCTTGTTTCTACCACAGACATTCTTTGTAATTCTTTTCACATATGAAGTAGCACATGCTCACTATAGAAAATTTGTTAAATACAAAAATGAAAAACACCATGAGACCAATACTCCAAGGTAATTACTGTTAATATTTTTATTAATTTCCTGTTATTTTTCTAGGCATAAATCCTCTAGGTATAGAGAGATAAAGGATAGATGATGATAGATAGATGTCAGATACATAGATAGGTAAGTAGGTAGATAGATAGATAGGTAGATAGATAGATAGATAGATAGATAGATAGATAGATAGATAGATAGATAGATAGATAGATAGATAGATAGATAGAAAGAAGATAGAATAGATTGACCGAATTGGAATTGCATTGCTTATAGTTTTGGACTCACCACCACCACCACTACCTTGTCTGCATGTTTATGTTGCTAATATTTTTCCCATGCTACTAAACATTTCTTTAAACAATCACATATGTAGCTGATTGAAATATGATGTAATTTAAGTAATTTACTATTGCTAGAGATTTTCTTTGGTTCCTATTTTGTTGTTTTAGTTGAAAATAGTGCTGCAGGGAACAACCTTGTATATTAACCTTATCTCTTAGCTCTTATCTCTGAATATTTCCTCAGGTTCAGTTTCTCACAGTGAAATTACTGGGTTAAGGGTTATGAGCATTTTTAAGGTTCTTGATCTGTATTTCTAAATTGCTTTCTGGAAAGATTGCAGCAATTTGCATATCCCTCAGCCCTAGGCACAAGTTCCGCCAGTGGATTGCACATTTTGCGTCAGCTTATAAATATCTAGCCCTGAATTGTGTCAGTTATTCCAGGCCCCAGTTTCAAATTGAATTTCAAGTAATTTGATTTAGATTATGTGTCAGATCAGGACAGTTCTTTCTTGAAGCCAAGTTTGCTCAGTGGACCGGGGATTAGATAAATGATCATTTATGTGTGGGAGTAGAAATGAAGGCTGATGTCATTGAACTCGTTGCCTGACAGAAAGGAAAGAACTTGGAGTAAGTTCTTTAAAGAAATGGCAGGACTGACTTTTCAGACACATTATTTTTAAATCTGCTTCTACAGAGGTCCTTCTGATTATTTAGGGCTTGATGACCCTGAATTTTTATTCCGTTTTTGTTTCCTCCTGATGAACTGGAGTTTGACCAATTCACTTTTCATTAACACCTCCACCAGACACTGGAAGAAAGAATAATAGGAAAACAAAACAAAACCACCCAGGCTTCTTTTTTTATTGGTAAGAGGATAACATTAGAAAGTAAGCAAACACTCTAATAATCCCCATCTCTTTAACCCTAAAATCACAGAAAATTGAGAGATTATTTTCCATATGGTTGGGAAGGTTTTGCTTTTAATGAATGACCAAGGATGCCTGATTTTTCTAGCTTGGATTTTATATTTCTAACCTTTTTTTAAACCTCCAGCTTATAGAAGGTCTCATGTTTCTCCAAGAAACTCCCCAGGATTTTGTCACATCTCATCCCACTCATCCACATAGCATGCCTCAGTTTGCTTGTCTACGTGATGGGCAGAAGGTGGTGAATCGGGTGACTTTCAACCCTAACCCCAGTAATGCTTTGGTTCCAACATCTTAATGCAGGATGAAAGCCCTATAGGAAAGCCTGAGGGAGCACACCAGCTCCACTATTTTAACTGCATACAAATATTATTACATCCAATCCAATAAGGATAGGTACTATTAATAGTGCCACATTTTACAGATGAGGAAACTGAGGTACAATTACTTTAGTGATTTGACCAGGGTCTCACACACAGTGAGTTGCAAAGATGTATTTCCAGCCAAGCCAGCCTGGCCACAAAGTGAGTGTTCTCAGCCACCATGCGTATGCAGCCTCCATTGCAGTCTTTCTCAATTAGCCTCCAGGTGGTTCAAATCCCGTTAACTGTTTTCCAACTTTGACCCCCTCAAACCTGAAATGGGAACACAAGCATAGCTCGCTATGATGGTGTGAAGCGTAAAGAGTATATTATTTCTGAAACAACTTGATACATTTATTGGCATTTGCTAGCTGTGTGACCTTAGGCAAGCTTACTTACTCTCTTTGTGCCTTAGTTTACACATCTGTCAAATAGACATGATACTAATATATCCAGGGGATTGTTGTGAAAATCAAATAAGGTAATACGTACATGAAAAGTACTCACAACAGTATCTGGCATGGTAAAATGACTTTTTCAGTTTGTTAATACTATTCTTTTACGTTACTCTATACTATGCCACGCCACACCATCACATCACAGGCTACATTTACCTGCCAGACACTGTGCCAAGTACTGCAGAAGTGGGATTAAACAAGACAAGTGGGCGCCTCCCCTCAGGTCTAGTGGGGGAAGTTTTTTGAACAAATAATGAAAAATGATAAATATTAGGAGTATTACAAAGGAAATGGAAGGTTTCTCTAGGAGCACCCGATAGAAAGCTCTAACCAGAACTGGGGATTAGGGAAGTCTTCGGTATGAAAGTATTATGATGTAGCATAGCAGACACTGAAATCTTAATTTCTCCCCAGGAAAGTTCTCCCTTACTTTCTATATTGCCTCCTCTATTTTTCTTACCCTCACCATCCAATTAGGAAACAAGATCTAAAGGTTCAAATTCTAAAACACACCCTAATTGTCTTCAATTCCACCAATACTACCTTCAGCCAAACCACCACCATCTCCATCTTACTTCCTGCAGGAGTCTCCAAAGGTTCTCCCATGCTTCTCTCTGTCATCTGTACTGGCTGGTCTGCATATAGCATCCAAGATAATCTTTTAAAAATGTAAATGTCAATTAAAATGTTCCAGGGGGTTCCATTTATACTAAAAATCTGAGCCCCTTATTCATGGCTTATAATGTCCTAGACCCAACATCTCTCTGGCCTATGGTATAGTTCTCTATCTCTGTCACTGTGCCCCAGGAACCTGGACCCTCTTTGTTTATTTTATTTTATTTTATAAGGCTCATCTCTGCCTCAGGTCCTTTGTTTGCACTTGCTGCTGCCTCTCTCCCTGTAGTATCTTTTTTATCATTTATGTCACAGCTTAAGGCACTAAGAGGTAAATCTAATCAATTCCTACCATCCTCTCCCACCAGCCTCTACCACCCTCCAGAGAGCCTGGTGTTTCCTATCCCGATACCCTCTTATTGCCTTCTCAACAACCACCATAAGAAGCAGTTTTGTTCCTTCAGTGCTTGCTTGATTACTCTCTGCCTCTCACTGCTAGAATATGAGATCTATGGGATCAGGGGTTCTGCCTTTCCATTCACTACTGTCCTCAGCATCCATTATAAAACAATGCTTGGCACATAGTAGGCACTCAATAAATATTTGTGATTTCAATGACTGAAGTTAATTTAAGCTGAATCCTAAAGAGTTAACCATGTGAAGATAAGGAGCAAGCATCTCCAAAGCAGGAAAACAGTGTATTCAAAGGCCTAGGGCAGGAAAGAGGTGGGGTATCTTAATTACACTAAGAAGAAGGCCAGTGCAGCTGGAGCTCGGGAGTGAGGGAGGATGTGGTGTAAGATGAGAGTGGCCAGCAGAGGCAGAGCATGCTGGGTCCAGAGAGTCATGCTAAGGATTGTGGACTTTTGTAAAAGCAGTAGGAACCTCTCTTAAGACTTAAGCAACAGGATCAGATTAGTATTTTCAAAAGAACCCTCTGGCAGATAAGTGAGTTTAGAGTAGATACATAAAACCAAGACATAGCTCCCTTTCCCTTGCCTCTGTCTTAACAGAAGCTCTGTGGGGTGACAAGGAAAGTAAGGTTGCTTGCAAACTGTAGATTAAAAAAGCAAGACTCTGAGAGCATAAACAAGTTGCTCATGGTCAGGCTGACTTTATTCTGGCCCTTGGTGGCTTGAAGCAGCCATGAACAAAGGTGACAGGGAGGTGATTAAAAAGCCCACCCAGCTGAACACCCTTGGTGTCTCTCCCCTTCCCTGTCCTAAGTGGGGAGGGCATTGGGCACAATACACATTTGAACCTTCGCTTGTAATAAACCTTCAACTCCTTGTGAAAAGACCATCATGAATCTTATCTCTTAAAGAGCTTCTCTGCTCCATGAATTTTAACAACCTTCTTTAGTGTCGAAATGTGGCCTCTTGTTGTCCATGTTAAAATTCAAATCTTCGATGAGTAGACATACCACTGGGCTGCAAGAGTCATAAGGCCATCCATCCAACCGCCTCAGTTTAGGTCAGTCTTTTTCACCGGTAACTGAGGACTCCTCGGCCCTGGTTTGCTTCCACATCCTTCTCCCTCCTCCCCTGCCTGAGAATGACGTGAGCCCAGAACTGCGGCTGCTGCAGGCGGGAGGGAGGGAGGCCGCAAGCAGTTGTTGAGTGTCTGTTATGTGCGGGGCTTCGGGGGATGTGCTGTACGTGCCGGTCTCATTTAACCCCTCCACAACAGAACGACAGATCTAAATCTCATTTTTCAGGTAAACGCACCAACACATTGAAATAAAAATTCATAGTCCCTATTTTGACTATCTCCACACTGGATCCAACCCCATCATTCCTCACATTGTGAGAAGCACCTCACAGGTGACGCAGCCTCGGGTTTTTCTCCCTGCAATCTATGCTCCATTACCACCAGTCATCTGACTGGAGCACAAATCAGCGTCTCTGCCCTGCTCAAAAACACTTCCTGGCTCTCCTCTCCCGCAGTTTACTATTTAGTAAGGAACAAAACCAACCATGCTAGAAGTATCACAACATAAGAGAGCTGTTCTGATATTGGGGGAGAACAATTCATGATGCTTTTGCTTGGGGTGCAGTGGGGGGCTGGCGGGGGGGCGGGGGGGAGCTTTAGGAAAGGCCGGTGAGCTGAGTTGGGTGGTGGAAAAGAGGGCCTCTCTAAAAAGAAGGCAGCCACATGAGCAAAGGCACGGAAAGGACAAAGCCGTGGCTCTGCCTACCCCACGTACCTGGCTGTTACTGCACTCTAAAATCTTTTTCCCAGGGCCCTAAGGAGCAGCATAGCAACAAGCAGTGATTTGTTACAACTACACTGTCAGTTTATCTGATGTTAGCAGCCATGTGAACTCCATGATGATTTATGAAACTCAGTTTATCCACCAATACAGGCAATCAGATTTAGTAGCACAATTAGGAAGAATCTGGAGAAAGACAGCCTCTAGGGAGAAACCCAGGCTACCCTCTCCATTGTCCCAACTCTACCTCTAGGGAACATAGAAGCACTGATTTGGAGCAAGGCCATGGGAAATAGAGCTGCAGGGTTGGGGCTGAGTTTCTAGTATGATAAGAAAAATGATTAAGAACAACAACCACAACCCTGGAATTCAAATGCCATGGTGTCTCTTGGCTTTTCCCTTTTTGGCCTCTGTATTTGGCTTTAATGTCTCTTCTCCTGTGATTCTAAGAAAGGGGTAGGTGTGCCCTGAGAAGGTCAAGTGCACACCACAAGGATTCCAATAAAGGGGCTCAGAAAACGAGAGGCCATGTCAAGCTGCTGGGGCATTTTCTAGCCTCGACTAAAAGCGAAAGGGGCAAACAGAGTCCATAATATCTTCCCAACTCTGCTTAATGGGACCAAGAGCTCCACAGATGGATTAAGTCTAAATCATAGCTGACAATAGAGGGTCCCTTGTTCTCAATTTATATTACTATCATGAAACTTGGTTGGAGATTAGTCCCAAACTTTAGAGTTCCATACGCCAGGCTACACAGAAAAACAAGGAGGACTCAAATTCAAACCTTGTGGTGGGTTTGCCAGGGACTCTGGCAGGCCCTGGCAGGACCCCTTGCTCTAGAAGCAAGGGCACAGACAGAGTCAGTCAGCTTCCATTGCCTTTGGCCAGAAGCAGAGTTCCCACTGATAAAAGCACATTAACCCATCCTGCCCCTCTTGCACTACTTCTACATTTTATGTTTTCTCTCTAGGCTTGTGAATTTAGTCAGCCCATAGGAGTCAATTGATCTATAGGTTTAATGTAATCTCTATAAAAAGCCCAGCATGGTTTGGTGGACACCAGATAAGCTCATTCTAAAATTTATACAAAAAGGGAAATGTGCTAAATGGCAAAAAATAATTTTTTAAAAAGAAGAGTAAAATATGAATAAAGAATAAATGATTCTTGATGTTAAGGCTTAATATATAGTTACAGTAATCAGGACAGGACAGTATCGGCAGAGAGACAGGCACACAGATCAAGGGGACAGAAGGCCCAGACATAGACCCACACACGGACATCCAACTGATATTTGACAAAGATGGAAATGCCATTCAATGTGAAAAAGAGCCTTTTCAACAAATGGTGCTGGAGTGATGGGACATTGCTATGGACTGAATTGTTTCTCCCCAAATTCATATGCTGAAGCTCTTAACCTATATATTTAGTGATAAGGCTTTTAGGAGGTATTTAAATTTAAATGAGATCATAAGGATACTAATTGTCCTAATCTTGATAAGATTGTTCAATTTATAAGAAGGGGAAAAGAGAGAGAGGTTTTTTAAATCTCTTCTCCATGTGAGGACACAGTGAGAAGGTGGCTGTCTATAAGCCCAGAACTTAACCAAGGACACACCCAACCATGCTCTAACCTCCAGAACCGTGAGAAAATAAATTGCAGTTGTTTAAGCCTCCCAGACTGATATTTTGTTACAGTAGCCCAACCTGACTAATAAACATCTATAGACAAACATGAATGACTGAATGATTAAAAAATTAAAAACCTTCACCAAAACACCCAACCCTGTGCAAAAATTAATGCAAAATTAATCATGGACTTGACAAGAAGATGCAAAACCACAAAACTTTTAGAAACATAACATAAAATGTTTGGAAACTAGAAATAGGTGAAAAGTTCTTAGACTTGACACTAAACATGTGATCTATAAGAGAAACAGTAAATTTATTTTTATCAACTTGAAAATCAAAGTTAGGAGAAGCCAGGATGGCTCAGCAGGTTGAGTGTTTGCTTTGCAGCCCCGGGGTCCAATGATAGGATCCTGGCCCTGGCCTGTGCGGACCCATATGCTGAACTGGGGTGTGGCCCCTAGTTCAGTTCTCGCTGGGGTGAGCTTCCTATGTGGGAGGCCCCTGGCCTGGTTCCTGCCCTGCATGGACTGGAGCCCATCTGTGGAGTGAAACTGTATCGAAAACCAATGATGTACAACTATGAAGACTGCCGTGGGCCCTCCCCTTTCTTTCTTTCTTTCTCTCTCTCTCTCTCTCTCTCTCTCTCTCAAACAATAAAATAAATCTTTAAAAAAAAAAGAAAATCAAAGTTAGAAATTGTTGCTTTGCAAACAACTCTATTAAAAGGATAGACAAACAAATATACAGATTGGAAGAAAGTATTTATAAATTAGTTATCAGAGAAAGTAGTTTTATCAATACTATATAAGGAATTCTTAAAACTCGGCATTGAAAAAAATCTATTAGAAAATGGCAAAAGACATGAATGTCTATTCATCAGAAAAATATATAGATGGCAATAATTACATGAAAAGATCTCCAGCATCACTAGTTATTGGGGGAATACAAATTAAAACCACAATAAGATGTCACTGCATACCAACCAAAATTGCCAAAATTAAAAAAAAAAAAAAATAGTGATAATACCAAATACTGGGGGGAATATAGAGAAACTGGCATACATTGTTGGTGGGAATTTTAAATGGTATAGCCACTCTGGGAAATAATTTGGCTATTTTTGTAAAGAGAAAAATGAAACATTCACACAAAGACTTGCACACAAATGTTTGTAGTAGGTTTATTGATAATAGCCAAAACGAGGAAATAATGTTGATGCCCATCAAATGGTGAACAGTTAAGCAAGATGTCAATTGATGACCCAATAATCCAATTGAGGTACATACATGCAATAGAACAATATTCATCAATGAAACCAAATAAAGTACTGATATATGCTACAAGATGGATGAACCTTAAAAACATGAAACAACTTGTCCCTGCCCCTTGCCTCTTAGGACACCTTTGATGTTCTTAGCTACATGTCCCAAGGGCTCAGAGTATTTATTGTTAAAAAAAAATTAAGTATTCCCAGTCTCCTGCAGACCACAGCAAGTTTCTCAATAAAGAAATAGGACTGAGGGTGCCAGTGGGAGAAAAATGAGTCTTTTCTGTCAAACAAAGGTGATTCCATTTTATAGTCTACTTCCATTTTGTACTCACAGTTAAAGAATTACCAGTTCTCGGAACTCAGGGGCTTCTCATACTGTCTCATTCTCCACTCACATTCAAAAATTGCTTTCCATCGTCTCTAGCCAATCATCTTGTGCCGTTTCTAGATAATCACGACTCAGATTATGAGACCGAGCCCCAGCCAATGGGGTACGGCCCAGTGTCTTTCCCCTGTGTTAGGATAAAAGCGGGCAGACCACCTGCCCGGTGTGGTGGCTACCTCGGTTTAGAGACACAAGGCACCCTTCTGTAGAAGTAAAGTGCCTTGTTGAGACATCCTTGACTTCCCAGTGTCTTTGTTCAACACTGAGGGGTCTTCATTTCCAACACCAGGATGGTTCAGTAGGCGGAGTGCTCCCTTTGCAGTCACAGGATCTGGGGCTCGGGCTCTGGCCCCAGCCCATGTGAACACATAGGCTGAATTGGTGCTTGGTTTCCATTTGGGAGCCCCCCACCCCAGCCCAGTTCCCACCTAGTGTGGAAAGAAAACTGATGATGTATGACTGTGGAGAGAGCTCTGGGCCCTCCCTACCCCTCCCTTCTCTCTCTTTCTCTCTCTCTCTCTCTCTCTCTTTCTCTGTCAAACAATAAAAATAAATCTTTAAAAAAAGAAACAGGGCCCCGGTTTTGTTTTGTTGGTTTTCAGAACTGAAGCCATAGTTTGAGAGACAGCTGGGGAATAGTCATTTTGAGCTGCTAGAGGTGAAAATTCTTGTATAGACAGAAGAACCAGAGAAAATTATTTGTCAGAATGTCTTTCTTAATCAAGGATGAAAGTCAGAGGTTTAAAGACAATCAGATACCATTGTAGTTCCAATCAAAAGCAATGCAGATTAGGTGACACAACAGTGCAATTCTCAAAGACCCTTAGGTCAGTTTTCAGGAAATGGAAGCTCACCACTCCCTCCCCCCCACCACCACCACCAAGTGGAGCCCACGGCTTAATTTGACTAATCAGGGGACTCTTGTTCAAACCAGATACACACAGAATTGTCAGCTCTTAAAAGGCCATTCTAAGTTGATAGGACAATTTGGTTAATTCTGATAAGAATGATGTCGGCATGCTAACTAGTTATGTGACCCTAAGCAGTCATTGTCCCCTCACTTTCAAATTGAGTATTAACAAGTCTGTGATTGGCTTAGATGGCCAGGATTGCCCCACCCCAACCCCAATACACTTACTGGCTAAGAATGTGCCTATCCTATGCTAGCAGGTTCAACGCATTGAACTCCATTTCTAATCAGGAGTTGCAATTATTCTTCCTGAAGGAAGGATTCCCAATATGTAAAGGCCATAACTTTGCATTGAGTCCCTGCCCTTCATGGATTCAGCCAGTCACTCCCACAAATTGTGTGGTTTAGTGAAGCACTTGGATTGGCTTCTGTGCAAAGGCTATAGCTGTGGTGGAGTGCTGCGAAGAAGATGGAATTTGATTTCGTAGAAGTTAAAGTCATAACAGGGTTTCCACAGGTGAACCTTGGGGATGGATCAAGATTGGTCGTTTCTTTGTGTGTGTTATGCAGAACAACCTGGGGCAGTGCGGCAGCTGACTGCAATCAGAAACACTGCCCTGAGGTCTTGCCTGTGGCTCCTCTCAACAGCCCCCTGGGGAGTCCCAGGAGTGAGCTAGCTGAGCCCAGCTTTTGGTTGGACAAACTGACTGACGTCAAAGAGAACCAAAGAAGACCACAGAGTGTAGGGTTCCATTTATATGACATTTCCTGAAAAGGCAAATCTATTAGAGACAGAAAGTAAACTATTGTGTGTTTAGGGCTGAGAATTCAGAGCCAGGAGTGAGAAAGGGCAAGAGGGATCCTTTTGGTATAATAGAAATGTTCTAAAATTTGATTGTAGTGATACAACTCAGTAAATTCACTAAAAGTTATTGAATTTACATGAGCAAATTTTAGGTTATGCTGGTTACAGCTCAAGAAATCTGATAATTTTTTAAAAGTTAATTTTTAGTTTTGAAGTTAATTTATAGAAAAATTATTCAGAAATAAATAGCATATTTAGTATGCAGATATAGGTTAACGGTAATTCTGAGGTAATAGAAGTTGGAGAGGCCCTTTCTTCCCTGCTCTCAAGTTCCATTCCAGCACCAAGATTTCTTGATACTAAGATGCTGAGTTAGAATCAAAATTTACTTGGAGAATCACCAACAGAATAGGCCTGTAGTTATCTCCTGGTACATTGAATCATTATCCTTTCTTCTATTGCTTACTTTTTTAAAAGTTTTCTTCAGTAACAATTGACATTCAATATTATTTTATATTAGTTTCAGGTATACAACATAGTGGAAGACATTGACATAATTTATGCAGTTATCCATTGATTATACCCACCTAGCACCATACAAGTTGTTAAAGCATTATTCATTATATTTCTTATGCTGTACTTCCAAATGACCATTTTGTAACTATCAATTTGTATGTATTAATCCTTTTATTTATTTATTTTTTTTTTTTCACACAGCTCCCTAACCCTCCTCCCTTCTGGCAACCATCAGTTTGCTTTTTGTATCTATGAGTCTGTTTCTGTTTTCTTTGTTTGTTTATTTTGTTCTTTAGGTTTCACATGTAAATGAGATTATATGATATTAGTCTTTCTCAGTCTGACTTATTTCACTTAGCATAATACCCTCTAGGTCCACGAATGTTGTCAAAAATGGTAATATTTTATTCTTTTTAATGGCTGATTATCCCATTGTATATATGTACTACTTCTTTATCCAATTGTCTATTGATAGACACCCAGTTGCTTTCATATCTTGGCTATTTAAGTAATGCTGCAATTAACACATGGATACATGTATCTTTTTGAATTAGTGTTTTAGGTTTAATAAGATAAATACACAGAAGTGGAATTTCTGAGTCATAAGGTAGTTTTATTTCTAATTCGTTGAGGGACCTCCAAACCATTTTCCATAGTGGCTGCACCAATTTGCAATTTTACCAACAGTACCCAAAGGTATCCTTTTCTCCATGTACTTGCCTACACTTGTTGTTTGTTGATTTATTAATGATAGCCATTCTGACAGGTGTGAAATGATATCTCATTGTGGTTTGAATTTGTATTTCTCTGATGATTAGTGACATTAAGCATCTTTTCAAATGTCTATGGGCCATCTGTGTGTTCTCTTTGGAGAAATGTCTATTCAGGTCCTCTGCCCATTTTTTAATTGGATTTTTTGGAATGTTGATTTGTAGAGTTTTTAAATAATTTTTTTTATGTCAACACCTTAGCAGATGAATCATTGGTGAATATCTTCTTCCATGCAATAGGCTGTCTGTCCTCTTGTTTTGTTGGTGATTTCATTTGCTGTGTGAAAACTTTTTAGTTTGATGTAGTTCCGTTTATTTATTTTTTCTTTTGCTTCCATTGCCTGATTTATTGAAAAAAAGGAAATTATTAGGGCTGTTTGGCTGTGGAGATTGGCCATGTCCACAGCTTATGAGGGGCTTATCCCTCAGAGTAGGACTCTCCCCATTGACTCTAGTGCCTGCTGGGACTGCCCGTAGGCTATGTCACTTGTGGGGGCTAATTGGACAGTGCTCTGCAGTGGTCTAAAGCTGACCACTGCACATTTCTGTTCTGGGACCTCTTGGGAGGGGCTCTAGTGCAGGCCCAAGGCAGCCATTGCATGTGACCAGCCCTGGACTATCTGGGTAGGAGTTATAAAGCAATCTGCAGTTGGTGGCTTCTGGTGCTAGACATGCAGATGTGTCATAGAGGACAGTTGCCACCGGTACTGGGCTTGTTGATGCCTGATGGCTCTCTATGGCTCAGCTACTGATAGAGCCCCAGTTGAAATGCAAGTTGAGTGAGGTGGGGTCTTAGGAAGTCACCAGGGTGGGATAAGTGGTGTTCACCAGTTTATTGTACATTCTGGTTTGGCACTAATGCTAAACCTGGACATACTCAACAAAAGACTCAGAGCACACCAATGCCAGCCACCAGCCGCCTCAGGCCTGTGGACCCAGAGAGTTGTCCGATAGAGTATAGAGAGAGTGGGGCTGCATACTGGCTGTGAAAGTGCCTCCAGCACTGAATAAGTTGGGTGAGTTGGGATCCCACAGAGTCACCAGGGTGGAGTGAGCGGAGTTCACCAGCCCAATGCAGATTCAGATTTGGCTGTGTGGGGAGAGCAAAACACAGGAAAGCTGGTGCCTGCCTGCTAGCTGCATGGGAGGAGGATTCTACACTGGGAAAATGGTGACTGTCCCTTCAGTCCTTGCCCTAAATCCACACAACTCAGTCTCTCCTTGCATGTCTCTGATGCCTCCCAAGTCGCCATCCCTCTGCTGGAGCTCAGGTGAATGCCTGTGAACGAGTGAGTCTGCAAGGGCCCTTTAAGAGGACATCGGGGTTTCTTGCAGCCTTCTGTCTCACCCAGATGGTCAGAGTCCCCA
Organism: Craseonycteris thonglongyai; assembly: GCA_004027555.1. NCBI lineage: Eukaryota > Metazoa > Chordata > Mammalia > Chiroptera > Craseonycteridae > Craseonycteris > Craseonycteris thonglongyai. The sequence goes on from PVKE010028874.1 coordinate 13,043, forward strand.
CTGTTTTTCACAGCCACATGCTGTAGGGTCTCCTCTTTCAGGCACTGGTGCTTCAGGTTGGAGAGCCCAGCGTGGAACTTGGGTTTCTTGCTTCTCCATAGAGAAACAAACCTCCGTGGCCAAGATATCTTTCCTGATTCTCAACCACCACACACAGGTGTGGGGCTGGCCTAGTTTGTGTCTCGGCCCCTCCTACTAGTCTCGATGTGACTTCTTTATATTTTTAGTTCTAGGACTTTTGTTCAGCTAGACTTCAGATAGTTCTCCAGGTTGACTGTTCTATCAATTAGTTGTAATTTTAATGTGGTCATGGGAGGAGGCAGTCACAGAGCTAATGCTACCATCTGGGATGCCCTTTTTCTTTCATCGGCACATTATATATTTAGGTTTTAGACTTCCATTTCCCAGAGCACCCATTATTAAAGAAATAGTGGGTTTTTTGAGAACTTGCTTCATGTTAGAATTTTTATGCTAAGAAATCAGATCAGTAGCAGAAATCAAAAATCAAAACAGTCCGTCTTGTACCCATGTTCTGGCTTCACTAGAAAATTTTTACCTGATGCAAAATCATAATTGTAATTTCATAACTTTACCCAATTCTCTGCTGTTCTTAAATTTACTCCCAGGCTTGAAAAGTGAGGGAATAGCTATCTATTGCAAAAAAGTTTAGCTAGATATAAAGAACAAATGAGCCAAACTAGAGAATTCTACTGCAAGATCAACATGTGTGTTGCCATGATTTGTTTGCTATAAATATGTTTACTGTAGTAACATATTTTCAGACTGCCAAGATGTGGAATCCTCAGCTCATTCTTTCAACTCTCCATATGTTCAGTGCTCTGCCACTTTTATTTTTATAGCATGAAGATAATTTAGTCTCAATAGAACAAGAGATTAAAAAAAAAGATTCTATGTTCAGTAGTAAGGGTAATATTATATAAAAATATTTGAAAACCATTTTTAATTGAAAAGCAAGCTGACATACAGAAGCATGTGGGTTAAGAAAAAAAAAAGGAGGCTTGGGTGTGGTCCCAGCTATGTCTCATCACATGGGCCAGTCACGTGGAATCTTTAGGCCTCCCTTTTTTCATCTCTGAAGCATTGTAAGAGACTTAGGAAAGATGATCTATAATGTGCCTTCTAGGCCTAAAAGCTATGATTCAGAGACTTTGTTTTTAAATTTTTTTCTTCAACGGGGAACAGTTTCTTATTGAATATTATGCACAATTGTGAAAGTACAATGGTCTTTAGAGTCATAATTTTGCCTCTGCCACTCATAAATTTGTTATCTTGATCAAGTGATTTCATTATCCCAAACCCTAGTTTCACTACCATTAAACATGAGATTACTAACATATAGTTCATAGTGTTGGAGTATAGCTAAAATAACATTAGCTGGTATAACATAAATTCCTAAGTCTCATTTTATTTCTTGCTCTTAAAAGATGATAACAGTGAGAAGGATCCAAGGCTTCTTCCTCTTTATGGCTACCCATTATTAACACATAGTTCTCCAGGTCTTTGTAGACAAGAAAGGAAGAGTGAGGAAGGCAGACATGATTCCTAACCACAACAACACCTTTGTTTACATTTCATTGGCAAAAACTAGTCATGTGGTCATACTTAGATACAGGACAGATTTATAGAAAATGTAGGCTCTGGTTTACAACCAATTTTTAAAAACAACTCTGTACTATGAAATGGAAGCACATGTTTTATATGGAAAGCTAGCCATCTTTACCATAGGTTATTAAGAAAATTTAATGAGTCTTTATTTGTAAGTGCCTAGTATAGTGCCTCGTACAACATAAACAATGAAAAAAAGTTAAGATTTGGTAGGTATAGAGGAATAAAAGTAAACATTTTGGTTGGGAATATATATATATATATAGACATTTTGGTTGGAATATATATATGTTTATAGACTACAAAATAAAAGATGATATCAGAGAGTATAGTTAAAGTGCAGTGAGACTGTGTAGAGCTTAAAAAAACATAAACTTATTATTTATAGTTCTGAAGGTCAGAAGTTTGAAATGGGTCTACAGCACTATGACCAATTTGTCAGCAGGGCTGCATTTTTTCTGGAGGCTCTAGGGGAGAAACCATTTCTTGGCTTTTCCAGCTTCTAGAAGCTGCCTTACTTTCTTGGCTCATGGTCTTATCGCTCCAACCTCTGTGTTTATTGTCATCTGTCCTCTGACTCTGATCTTCCTTCCTTCCTCTAATAAGGATGCTTGTGATCACATTAGGTCCATTCAGATAGTCCTAAGAGTAATCTCTTCATCACAAGACCTTTTCCTTGACCACATCTGCAAAATCACTTTTGCCTTCTAAGTCACAGATTCTGTAGGTTATCACATGGACACCTTTGGTGGGCGAATCATTTTGTTTATCATAGATGTCAAAAGCAAGAAACACGGTTATAATTTAGAATTTGGAGAGTGACATGGACTTGAAAAGCAGTCTGTCTGTCTTTTGCTAACTAACTGACCTTGAAATTTGCCTCACTTTCCACTTCTGTAAAATAAGTATGGCAATAGTAATAAACTATTACTGAGGTATCACAGACTTGCTTTAAGAATTTAAGATGTATAATGTGTATAAACTGCCTGGCGTATGGTAGTTGCTCAGGACAGGAAACTCATCACTATTTTATTATTTCATGGTGTCTATAGGAGCCCGTACACACCCCATCTATCATCCTAGGATCCTCTAAAATCACAGTTGAAGCAGAAATGAGTACCATGGTTACTTTGTACCATGATGGTACAAATAGACTATCTGTCATGCTCAGTGTACTGACCTTCTCTTAGAAGAGAAGCAGATTAATGCATTTTGGGGAACTTTGCACTAGCAAAGATTGAGCAATATAGTTCTTCTGCTATGTCTAAACCCCTAGATTCCAGGATGTAATAGTCATGGTTTGAGTTTTCTGAGGACTGTGGTTTAATTGTGTACTTGATCACACAAGAAGCCACTTGGCAGGGAGCAAGAAAGCTAAAGCACTTTCTCCCATTGGACAGATGGTCATACAAATTAATCACAAGAATTTGGACACACAGTGAGCAGGAGTAGGAACTCCCTGGGAAGCCATCTTCTAGCTCAAGAGCACCAGGGCTTTAGGACCAAACAATAGCTCCAGACTTATGCACCCATTTTACTTTTAGGTGGCTTACAAGCCTCCCTCTTAATTCTTGCCACAACTATAGCATGTCATTCCCAGCTAAAGAAATCTTCTGGCTGGCATCCTACCACACACCAAAAGATTTGTAAGCTCAAGTTTCCCATAAACACTTTGGCTTCAAAGAGCTTTGATCATATTAGTGTTAACTATCAGATAGGATCTAATCATCTAGAATAGTTTCAAAATCCCTCCATTTTCTTATCAGCAAGATAATTGTAATATTATATGAGAGAGCAACTTCATCATGACAAGAAGAATTCTCTTTCCAAGGTAAGCTTCAGATGTCAAAAGTCTTAAGAGTGGTCCTTTGGTATGATCAAAGAAAGGTTTATTACTCACACATGTGGAGAAATGCCAAGGTGAAGGGCAAGTGGCATGGGTCTGCTGAAGAGTATAGAGAGTATGTGGGCATTAATAGAGAGGAAGTTCTGCCAGCAGGAGGGAGCTCATCTTCTGCTGTGAAATTTGAAAGAGGGAGTAACAGCACCCATGAGCTTATAGGGTAGGAGCGGAAGAATGTGAACCTCAGTATGCCGGAGTTGACAGACACAAGTAGAGATGAGACTTAGAGTTTACTGGCACTAAATCAAATGTCACATGGAAGTTTAAGTTTCTTTCCTATGCTCTTCACACTTCATCTGAGATATTTGAATTAATACAGCAACCTTCCAATTTTCCCATAAATAAATATATACTTGAAAGAGATAAGATCTCCAAAGCCAACCAAAAATAATAAGGCTTGCAATTGTTATTATAGCTCCCTTAAAGACAGTGGGGAATCGCATGCCCCGGGCAGAGAGATAGCCAGGAGAAGAAATCAGTGGAGTCCAGGGAATCTCTTCAATTATTTTAGTAATAATATTGATTATTTTGGCTTGTTGTTTTGCTTGTTGGCTTCTTCTTAGACCTTTCCTGTGTTATTGCCCCACATGCAGTAAGAGGTTCTCTTGAAGGCATGCACTCCACTTTGAGATACCAATATGTAGTAATGCCAATCCGTTATCACCTACCAGAGCAAACAAGAGTTTTGTTCCTCATTAATGACATCTAGGGCTGTTTGATATACCGTATGTGGTCTTCCAGGGGTTGTGGCATTGTCTGTGTGGCCTATCTGAGTTGAGCATGTGTTACAGAATTGAAAATAGCTACATTTATGCCTGTTATCAAAGATTGTGAAGATGTCCAATATAAGTGGTAAAAGGTGGCTCTTTTGAGGGAAGGGTCCATAAGAATTCGCTTCTTAAGATTTGAAGGGTCACTAGGCATCAAGGTGATCTGGAGTTCAGTATCAATGATGGCTACAAAATTTTTTTTTAATTATGCAAAGACCAAGGTACCACCAATGAAATACAGGGGCATGGGTCCACAGGGGGTGGTCATGGTATCCAAAGACTGTGAGGTTCCTAATGGGGCAAAAAGTGGAAGTCTTCCATTGATGATGGTCATATAAATGGTTTGATATGAATGTGGAGTTCACTGGAGCTATAGGAAGAGGGGCTTGAGTGTAGCAATTATTGGTAGGGTAACTAAAAAAGCATTAGCAATATTAGGAATGGCATTAAAAACAAGTAGCAATTGAATGATTTGCTGGAAAGACTTGCCATTGGTGGACTTTCAAGTCCCAAAATCAAATACATAATTAGAGGACCCTAACTCTCCCATACTAAACAATTGGAATGGGGTCATAATGGGGACATTATTTGAGAGACCTCTATTTTATTATCATTGTGACAATTATAAATTGTATTGGTGTTACTCTTTGGGTATAACTGTGTCATCTAGGACAGATTCATGTGCATTTAATAGTTCTAATATGTCTATAGCCTGGTGGCCTGGCCTATTAAACACAATAATGAGACTCAATAAATGCAAGGAGATCCTTAGAAGGATGGGTGCAGGATGTCTAAGCCTAAGAGGACATGTTCAGGTATGGTTAAGGCATCTCTTCCTTCAGGGTATGTGGCGTAATGATAGATCTATAATATGACCAAATAGGGTGCTCACTTCAGCAGCACACATATTAAAATATATCCAACTAGGACAATTCCTATTTTTCAGAATAATTGGCAACTTTCCTATGAAGTAATCAAATATCTGAGGACATGCATATTAAGAGCAGTGGCAGTTGGATGGGCTGTCCCATTGGAGGAGAAGAAAGGACAGTGTTGTGTCTGCCCACCCAGCATAGAAAGGTTTGGGCTGGTTATATGAGGAGCTAATTCAGGGATCTCAATAGATTACTAACTAAAAGATCTTGAGAGACACTGGACATCTGTCTAATTCTGAGGTGGTTGTCTATTGAAAAGATATAATAATAAGATTCCACTTACAAGATAAACAAGTACTAGAAATGTAATGTACAACATGATGACTATAGTTAAAACTGCTGTATAATATGTATGAATGTTGTTAAGAGAGTAAATCCTGAAAATTCTCATTATGGGGAAAAACTCCATTTTCTTTTTCTTTTCTTTCTTTTTTTTTTTTTTGTATCTATATAAGATGATGGATATTAACTAAATTTATTGTGGTAATAATTTTAGAATAGATGTAAGTCAAATTATTATACTATGCATCTTAACCTTATACAGTGCTGTATGTCAATTATGTCTCAAAAGTGAAAAAGTATGAGACAAACAAAATAACCATTTAGAAACTGAAAAGTGATATACTAATGTGCGGCAGTATTGTTTTGTAGCTTAGTTATCTAATATGCATTCATTGAACACCAGTTACCAAATTATAAATATAAATATCAGTTTGTCCTGCCTGGCAGGAATAGTAAATAAATGAGGCAAAGGAGGAAGTTTCAAAAAATAATTTAGTGGGTGGGAAGATGCTGGGATGGCTCGGCACAATGAGCACTTGCCTTTCAATCTGAGGATCCGAGAGTCGAGTCCCAGCCCCAGCCTGTGCGGACCCATATGCTGAGCTGGGATATGGCCCACAGTTCAGTTCTGGCCATGGTGAGCTTCCCATGTGGGAGGCTCTTGGTTCAGCCCCCAGCTTGTTGGGACATGCCTTCCACGTGGAAGGCTCTTGCCCAGTTCCTGCCCTTGCACAACTCCCCGCCCACCTGTGGAATGAAACCATGTCAAAAACTGATGATGTGCAACTATGGAGACTGCTCTGGGCCCTCATCCTTCTCTCTGTCTCTCTCTGTCTCCCCCTCTCTCTCTGTCAAAAACAATAAAATAAATCTTAAAAAGAGAGAGAGACAGAGACAGAGAAAAATAAATTAGGAAAGGTGGTTGCTGAAAGATGCTAGTATATATATAAGATATGGAAGACCAACAAGCCTATACAGGAAGCGTGTCCAACCTGTGGCCCCGGACGGCTTTGGATGTAGCCCAACACAAATTCTTAAAACATTATGAGATTTTTTTCGACATTTTATTTAATTTTTAGCTTATCAGTTATTGTTAGTGTTAGTGTATGTTATGTGTGGCCCAAGGTAATTCTTCTTCCAATACGGTCCAGGGAAGCCAAAAGGTTGGACACCGCTGTCATAGGTAAGGAGGAGAGGAAGGGGTAAGAGAGGAAGAAGGTGAGAGAGAAAGAAGGACAGAGATTCATTTCATAAGGTGGCTATAAGCAAAGGGAAAAAATAATGACTACAAAAGGGAGAGAGTGAGGTCTGCTGATCCTCACTGGAGCAGGGGAAAAAACTAGATGGAGGGGTGGAAACTCTTAACCTTCCACATTGTAGGTATTTAACAATTTCCTCTAATGCTTCTTGTTGAGTTTGTCATTTTTTCACATTAGCATTTAGTCTTTTTTTAAGTTCTTGAGATAATCACAGTAATTACTCTGAGGCTACATTTCACATAATTAATATATCAAGACTGGCTGCATAAATTTTAGAGCAGAATCAAGGTTAAAAATTGAAGTTATACTTTCTTATTCTTCCAAGCTAGGTGTACATATTTCTCACCTCTGAACTTCTACAACATTTATATGTTATGCTTTGACTCTGGGGTTTGTATACAGTTAAATCATTTCTATAGGTTGTTAATTCCTTGAACAGAAGGACCATGTGTCTCTCATTTTGATTCCCACTGCCTAACACACTGTGTAACACATTGAAGTATTGTTAAATGAATAATGGAAGAGCAGATTACTTCTAGATAAACTAACCTATCCCTTGGCTATTGTTCTGGACATTTCTGTAATGTCTACCCAGAAGATACTACTCAGTTAAAGATATCAGGAAAGGATATTTGACCACATTTTGGAAGCAGGCAGTTTTTAGCAATCTATGAAAAACAAAAGACCATTTTAGGTACAAGTAACAAGAACTCACCCTGCCAAGAACTCGTGGAAGTTCGTGGTTAGTTTAGATCTGGGTGGCTTTTCAAAACCATTCCACAGGATTTGGGGAAAGTCCATCAGTGTGACTTGGATATGTATGAAGGA